>LPNX010094323.1:300630-343878 GCA_001517045.1 Pseudotsuga menziesii | reverse complement strand
CTCTCTCTTCCCCCACCCTATTTCCTCCTTAAACCCCTACCACCCAACCCCGATATATGTATCTTTCTCTTCCCCAAACCCCCTCCTCCCCCTTACTCCTAAGGTAAATTTGATGTCTATAAGCAATTTATTGATACATATTGTGTGTGTGTGTTTTAGCTCTAAAAACCATGCACACATTTTTGTAGATCTAAAGCATACACATTTTTTTTATTTTCATGACACCCAAACAACCAGGAAAGGAGCTTTTGAATTTTAAAGGAGCATGCTCACGTTCCATTCCATGTAAATAAATCCTTCTCATGTGTTTGTGTGTCATCCCTATTCCTATGTGTCTGCTTAGGAGTTAACTTTAGATTAACCAAACCTATGCTATGGAATATGGTAAACCATACCTAATTGGGAATTTTATCTATATTGTCAATATGCTTGTGTTTTACCTCTCGTTACAGTATGCTACACACAATTGTTTTTTGATAAAATTTTAGACATGGATAACATTTTTTCTGTAGATTCCAAATATGTAATTTTTTAAAACATATTTTTTTATATTTTTCTTGTGTCATTACTCCTTAACTCAAAATTGACATTGTTAGTGTTTCTTACATAGATTTTTTGTTTCTCAAGCATTTTAAAAAATTGATGTTGCACTACTAGACATCGATCTCTACATGCTATAAAAAACCATTTCATGATCATTGCATTAAGACCTTCAAAAGTGGGCCCCAAACTTGACGTACTGTTTTCAAGGTTTGGTCACATAGATAATTAAAAAAAATTACTACATTTATTTTGAAGAAAAATAGTGTTGCACTAGTACTATTTTTTCTCTATATGTCCACCATTTTTTGTAAGTTGATTCGATCATTTAGGCACTCAAAGGCGGGACCCACGAAGACATGCCTTATCATTTGCCAAAAAAAATGTAACTATAGAAAATATAAAACATGAGATAGTTAAGAATACTTTCAATGGATAAAATTTATATATTCAAAAACATGAGTCAATTTCCTACATTTCATCTTTTTTACTCAAGGCAAGATTTATTGTGTATGTATCTCAAAATATCCATGTAAGTTGAGGGATAAGTATTTTTTCAGTTTTCTATTGCATCTTGCATGTCAAAGGAGACACATTCATATACGTGAGAGACACAATTGCAAAGTAGTCATATGCATGATGCTCCTGTCATATATTTGTTAAGCCCGGATAAGATATTGATGACTTTATTTATTACATATGTTGTAAAACTAAACAAGATACAAGGTAGAGAGACTAGAAGTTCTAATGGAAAGAGTTGGAAATAAGATAGTTAAATTTTTAGGAACTCGGAATTTCGAGTACAATAGCTCATTAAAAATCTTTTGATGAGGATAACAATATGAGATGAAAAAGAGATGCTAAAAGACACAAACTAAATGCAGGAGGGATGCAAAGTAGACACAAAGTGGAGGCAAGAGGGATGCAAAGTGGACATAGGAGGGACACAAAATGGACTAAGAATGAAAGAGGGGAACATAATAGACTCAAAGTTGATGAAAACTAAATGTAAAGCAAGAAACAATGGTGCAAAATTGGTCAAGAGTGGACGTGAAATAGATGTAATAGGGACACAAAATTTGAAAAGGGGAAAGAAAAAATATGTAGGAAACGTGAAATGAGATGAAAAGAAAAGGTTCCTAAATATTTACATGTGTCTAATTTTCCATTTTTTCATCGAGAGAAGTGAGGCTCTCTCCAACCCAGTATGGGTGATATTCTGTCATGTTAGTCACGTTATGCTAGCCCACATAAATAAATAAATAAATAAAAATTACATATAGACTTAAATAAAAAAATAAATTAGCATAGATCCATTTCAAACCCAATTCTATCAAGTACCGAGAGGGATCCAAATGGTATAAAAATGTACACCTCAAGAAATTGGATCCCTCTTGGTGCTTGATAGATCTGGGTTTAAAATGGATCTATGCTAGTGGATAAACTAGGACACTAAAAGTCTCATGTTGTAGTAGTGGTTCAAAGCTTGTGAGTGTTATTTATAATAATAAGAAAAATGTGTATACCATATTATTGTGACTTAGGGTTCATATATCTCCATACAAATTAAAACTAAAAACAATACATTTAACAATATTAAAAAATGAAAGAAAACTTACATATATAACAATAATTGTTGGGCACTTGGGCAGACCCGAGTTAACGCTTTATACGTCGCACCAACAAAAGACACACTGTGTTGGCCCTTTCGGCAACAACCTGCGCGCAGGTTGCAGTCTCACCCGAAACAGCAATGGGGTGCCGCAGAATTAGGTGTCTGCATGCAGAGAGGGGGATTACTGTACCTTAGCCTTTCTAAACAATTATTATTCAACTTCATGTTAACTTATCATTCATTCACATATAACTTCACAGCATAATAAACAAACCAAACTTGCAAACCCACTACAGGGAATCCACAGCGAAGCTTAGTATTAGTAGAGATCTTAGATTATCAGATATATTCAGTTTAATGCATGAAAATAACAGAAACAGAAGCAACACAACAAAACCACAACACCAAATATAACGTGGTTCACCCCCAGTGTAGGGGCTACGTCCACAAACTGCGTTTTATTCCTCTTTCCTCAAAACCACAGTTTATCTGCGCACTCAGCTGCAGATCTTTCTTTCTTCCTTACAAAAACCCTCTGCGCACACAGCTGCAGAGGTCGTCCACGCACACAGCTGGGACTTGTCCTTTCCTTACAAAACCAACCTTACTTGCCTTATCTTTCCTTACATCAAAAAGCCTAACCTAACCATTTTACATAAGCGCTTATTTATACTGCGCAGTTTCACAAAACCCTGGTCTTAAACCACGGGCACCCACAAACCCTAAACCCTGCATTTAAACCATGGGTTTATTACAAAAAGGGAGGGTTTTGACTTACCCTGACACCCCTAAGACTATTTTGACCCATAGCTCCGCTTACAAATTTCCTAACTAACCGCGGAGTAACCCAATATGGAGTATGCGCCCCAACAGGCCCCTAAGACTCACTAGTGGCCCGTCTCGGGACACTCTGCATCTTTCTCTGGCGGGCGAATCTTCTGTGCGAGGGTCTGGAACCGACTGGTGAGATTATGCAGTATCTCATCAGTGGCTTGCTCCTTTTCCACCATCTCCTGTAATACTGAAGAAGATTCTGTATCAGCCTTTTCCTGCGCAAAATTGTCATATGTCTTCAAAATTTTGAGCTGGCTCTCCGCAGCATTGGTCAGCTCTAAGGCTTCATCAACCAGGGGCTGTAGCGCACTTTCCAGCATTGTCACCTTCGTCCTGCAAGACTCGATTTCCTGTTGAAGTTCCTTGCTGCGTTTTACTTTAGCCATCTTCTGCATAGGTGGCAGCGTCTTGATCTCTATTCGGACTGCATCGAGCTCATCCTGGCGCAACTTGATGGTTTCCTGAATCTTCCCTACATCAGGATGATCCTGTAGATTTTCCCAGGCTTCTATGCTGTCTTCCATTAGTTGTGCGACACTAGCCATGTTGTCTGATATTTTTGTTGCTGAAGCCTTGATATCCTGCTGGCGCTATTCTCGGACCTCTCGAGGAGTCTCAGGGGGAATGCGCAGTTGAAGTTCTGCAATCTGTTGCTGATATTCTATCTTCATCCGTTCCAATTCACTGTAGGACTGCTGGGCATAGTCTTTCATCTTAGCAATATTATGCTTTGGTTCCTCTATTTCCTGTATGTCGGAGTCAGACAGACTCCGACATGCCTCATCTAACGCTTGCAGTAGCATGGTTGTGGTCTGCTCGGCCTCTTTCTTCTGTTGCTCGATCTTTTGTAGGCGTGCGGCGGAAGTTTTGTTTTGCTTGATGGATTCTTCCAGTTGGATTTGTGACACTTGAGCTCGGGTATGGATCTCCTTTGTAATCGCGAGCTGTCGGAGGTGCAACTCTGACATAGGTATCTTTGTATAATCAAGCTCTGTAGTTATATTTGTCGGAGGTCAAGAATCGATGTCAGGCTACATCAGAGTTGCACTTGAAACCTGTCCCTGGGGATCCCTAAGTGGCCATTGCCTATTGTCCTGCTGCGGGGGTGCCATAGTGCTGCTTGCCGCAGTACTGGGTGTGGGTTTTGCGATTAGCTCTTTTAACTCTGATACCCTGGTTGCGAGACCTGCGAGGCTGGCAAGATGTAGCTCCGCGAATTCAGACCATTTTTTAGTAAGCACCAACGTAGATTGTTCAAGAGCATGCTCTAGTGCACTCATCGTGACAGAGGCTTCCTCCTCGATATCTTTATCCTTTGATGCCTTTACCTTTTTGCGAGGCTGCGGTTTGGTTACCTCGACGACTTCTGGTGACTTGCGCTTCGTCGGTGGGGTAGGGTCTGTTATGGTCTTGACCGACTCCTCATCCTGTTCATCCTGTTCACTATCACCGCCCTGGTCATTATCATTTATCTGGGAATCACTTGGATCTTCGCTATCTTCCAACGGGCTTTGCTACTGCGCCTGACTAGTACCTGCGCCAATATTGATAGCTGGAGGAACCGGAATAGAAGGTTTTTTTCCTAAATCTTTCAGCCATTCAGCCGGCCATTGCTGAATGATCCGCTGGATATCTGGTTCGGTGACTACATATGGTAATTTGAAACATTGCCGTTGAGGATCTGCAGGAGCTTGAATGAAAACATGATGCATGTCAGCGCTAAAGTGCGTGATCCCCTCATACTGAGAGAACACCTTGTTGGTAAGGCGAGGTGTTCGCACTATCTCATAGTGAAGGCTCATAGCATAGAATACGAACACAGTGTTCGTCATCTGTTGAGTATCCTTATCTGTGGATACCCAAAGGGAGGCATACCTTGCTGCTCCCGGTGTGCCGGGGTTTATTTCGGCAAACTGAGCTTCAATGGGTTCTTTCCATCCAACTAATGCAATAAGGATTATAAGCCATGAATAATGAAAAGGTCTACCTTTTTCTTGCGCATCGCAGGCATCCTTCAAAAACTCCTTCGCAAGATAGCCAGCCCAATTATAAGTATACCCCTCGGCGCAGTTCATAGCAATCCTGATAACCAGGGCAGGAACTTCAGTTGGCCTGCATTTCTGTATAAGTTTGCAGGCTAAGAGTTCAGCTGCAAACCGAATGGGTTGTGCCTGAATTGCGGAAGTATGATACCCTCATTTCCCTTTTGTCAGGACAAACCGCTCCTTCATGGTTTGCGCGAGCTTTGTGTCTTCGTGTTTGGACGGAAACTCGGTTCCCAGATCTGGTCCTGCCATAGGTAATCCTGTGATCCTATGGATAAGGGCGGCGTTGATAGGCACTTGTTGGTCCCCTATCCATAGATAGCCGTCATGCACCAAGGCTAGTAACTGCTTGGCCACTACAGTCACATGTATACCGCGTCCAAAATGGGGAATGTTGAATAGGTTGAGTAGGCCAGCTTTGTCCAAACCCGCAGCCCATGTTTGCACTTCCAGTAGCGTGACCTCATGGTCGGGGTACCTGAAGCGGTGCAAGTATTCGGCTGGTTCAAACTATGGGAACTTTCCATAGTCATTGGTGTCATGATCACTGTACTTAAGCCGATCAATATTCCCTATCATACTGCCAATCAGCTGCACTCCTGATGGTAATGAAGGTGTGGCTAATGTAAACTGCTTTTTCCGCCGAGGTAGCGTGGTGCCTGGGCGAACAGGTGGTAAGTATGGTGGTCGTGGCGGCGGAATATTCTCCCTTCCTCTGGTCGGGGCCTGGGTGGAACCAGAGGGCTCCATGGGATGAGCTGCTGATGTTTGCCCTGTTTGTTGCGGTCGGTCTTGGTTGCGTTTGGTGCGGATTTCAGCTCTAGACTTTTTCCTGGCAGACCGTGTCTGCATCGCCCGTGTGGGTGCTGGGGGAGTGGCTTCACAGTGAGCTATGGCAGGCGGCCGAGTAGAGCAGGTGATCAGACCCTCTTGCTCGAATTCTCGGACCAAGTCGTCAATCTCGCGGTCAGTGGCCATGGGTTCACTCACAAAGCTTAAAGGAATGCAGAATGTGATTTTTCCGATCTTAGGGATCTTCTTATACACACTAGCAATCAAATCGGGGAGGACAGTGCATTGAAGGCACCAAATCGGATGAAAATCTTGTCCTTGCGGGACGTAATTGCCGGTACCGGTCTTAGTACAGTCATTTAAAGCACTTAAAAGCCCGCCGCCGCCAAACTGGTTACCTCCCAACGGTCGAATTTTGGGCCTCGAAACATTTTCAGTCTGCGGCAGAAGTATGATCGCAGCCTCGGGGCAATAAGAAACTGCGGCCCAATAGTGCGCTGCGACCCAACCCGGTAATATCCGTGATAGGATGATTAAATTTGAGGTGTGAGCGTCTTGGCTCTGCCGCTGAAACTTACGTCGCACATCTTGAGCTTGTCTTATAGATGTGGTGCGCGCGACCTTCTGGTAGGTTCTCCGTCGGAGCTGAATTTTTGTAGAGTCAGCCCCCCATGCTGTGGTAGCGCCTAGTGTTATTTCCAGATGCTGGATGTTCTGAGACTGAGGTACTTGGTCTGGCATCCGCAGAAGAGTGTGTCCAAGGTCTGTCATCCCGACGTGGGCAGGCAGTTCTCGAGGCTGTGCTCTGAGGCATCGAAGAGACTAAGTAATCTGTGCACACCTATGGCCATGTAGCTCGTACATTCGTTGCTGCCAATTCTCCAGACCATCGTCTGAATCAGACATGCAGGAGCTATCACATTGCCAATCCATTACACCATCAGTATTAGGTTCGACATAATCTGCATCCGTGGTTGTAATGTTATAGATGTGGTCTAAAGTATCCTGCTCCCCTTCATCTCTGAGTGGTTCTGTATATCTCTCTCCTTGGGACGGATCGAGGGGTATAATAACGCGCAGACCATTTCCTTCGAAGGTCATCTGCCGCCTTTTAAGGTTGATGACTGCAGCATTGGCCATGGCCCACTCAATTCCCAGCAGGGCTGGGTAAGGGTTGATGTCATCAATGATCTCAATAACTTCAAAATCTGCCAGAGTACTGACCCCGTCAATGTCGATTGGGACACTAAGAAGTCTCCCTAGCGGTACAATCCTTTGCTGGTTAGCTAGTCGCAGCTGTATAGGTGACCAAACCAGGGAAGGCGTTCCCATTTGTCCCCACGTCTGCTTAGGGAGGACATTGACGTCTGATCCCAGATCGAGGATGACGTCAGTCATATCATATTCTCCTATCTGAACATTCAACCTCATTTCCCTTCCCGTTCGTCGGACACGACTAACAGTTTTCTCCTGATCAATTCCTCTCTGATGGTCTGTGACAGCAAGAACTTTTTGCAGCTCGTTTAGAGCGTTCTGATTGCGCAAGAGTTTCATACAGCTCTGCAAGAAAGAAGATAGTGTACTTACTTTATCCATCGAGGCCCCCTATAGCTGCAACGCCTGCTGGTGTTGCCGCGCAGGTATGTCGACGGCGCCATCAACATTAGCGCACCGGGCCTCCGGGACTGGTGTGGTATCCTTCGCCGGACCAAGGGCAGGGCCTTTTTTACAGACCTTTTGTGGGCTCATTGTGGTAGGTTTTCTTGGAAAATTTTGAGTATGTGTCGTAGCTCCACTCCGGGTGACCACATTGAGGGCTGGGGCAGGTCTTTGTTCCATGGAAATCAACTGAATACTTGAGGTAGGGCTACGGCTATTTTCCTGTATCTTTGCAAGGAGCTGAGGACATTGTTCAATGACGTGATCTACTGCGCGGCAATACCGACATGTTGTAGTGGGGTTTCGACAGTCGCGGGCCAAATGACCAGCTTGGTTACAATTGTAACACACAACCTGGCCTCTACCTCTACCGGTCATTCCACCACGGCTGCGACCACCAAAAGCACCTCTGCCAGGGTTGCCACCTCGGTATCCATAACCATCATTGTTCTGGTTTTCATTGTGGACTCGGTAAGCATCAGAGGTGCGCTCTCGCATAAGGTCATAGCTGCGACATTCTTCTTCGTTACGGCCAATAGACTTGCAAAACTGGCAGTAGGGGTTTTTGGGAACTGGGACATATCTCTGGAGAAGAGGGCAGTGCTCAGGGCGATGCTGGCCAGGGGTGCGGCAAATCTCACAATATATCACACCGGTATTGACTTGGGTGGGCGTGCCCGCGGTAAGATAGGTTCTGACCATGGGGCACTGGTCCCTATCGTGACCCTCGGAGCGACATTGCGTACACCAGACCTCCTCTCGACTGGTTTTAGCTTTCTTCATGTCACGAAGTTCCAGGGCCATTGCTGCCAATTGTGCTTGGATTTGAGCAAGACCAGAATTGTCTCCGACGGGAGCGGTTTCTAGCTTCATGGCGATCTCCAGAGCCTCTTGCTGGTCAGCAACCTTCTGTTGCATGAGCGGCGTTCTGATATGCGGAAGTAACACAGCAATAAACCATTCCTTGTGCTGCGCAGGACTAATAGTAAAGCTTGCTTGGTCTAATAAGACTTTGAATCTCTGGTCGAAGTCCCACACGGATTCTCCGCGCCGTTGTTGAATCTCTTTGAGTTCGGTGATGCTCTGTGATTCTGATTTCGGTTTCTTAAATTCCTTAATGAGGGCGGCTTTGATTTCATCCAAACTGGGGTTCTTGGTGCTAGAAAATTTCATGAACCAAGTCAGAGCCCGGTCGCGAAAGGAAGTAATAAGCTGTGCAGTTCTCATATCCAGGTCGGTAATACTTTTCGCGTTCCAGACGGCCTCACACAAAAACCAGAACTGCGCTGGGTCTTCTGATCCCGTGCCTTTGAAAATGGGTAGCTTGATATCATCAGCTAGGTGGGCCATGTTGGGTTTGGGAGGTTGAGGAGGAGGGCAGGGCGTTGACGGGGGGGGGTTGACGGGGTTAGGTTGACCTCTGGACGGTATACTTGGACTTGGTTTCCGGACACACTGCGGCCGAACTTTAGGGGTAACAAAGCGACGCTGGGGTGTAACAGGAGGGTGTCCTTCGGGGTCGGATTGTGAAGGGCTGTCAGGGGGAAGTGCGGTGGTCTGTCCTGAAGAGTAGGATTCAAAAGTTCGTTTGTATCGTTGCTCACTTTGGTGCAACCCCGTTTGTGCGTCGAAGGTATTTTCTCTTGCAAACATATGTTAGTACTAGCAGTCTGACTCAAATAATAAGATGCCCTTTTCAACCAATAGTATTTTAATCTTTAAGCTTAGGGAATTCAAAAACTTACCACGGGGTCCTTTAAAGAACTGCCGTTCAGCTTCACTGAAAGAAGTGCTTGTATCAATGGCAAACTCTGTCACAAAGGTCTCCAACGTTCGCGTCGTCCAGAAGTCGACAACACGAGATACCTCGTTATTCACGTTTTGCACAAGGTTGACCCTTGCGGGGGTCCACGCAGGAATCCGTGGAGTTTGAAAGTTCGTCCTTCTTTCTGTTAACCTAGACAACCACTGGTGCAACTCTATATGGAAACGACCAAAGAAAATTTCATAAGTATCACAAAAAACATACCGTTGTAAAAAGTCACTTGCGCTTCGACACGGGTTCATATTTTCTTGCTGCGCGAATTGCAGACAGGTCTCAGCGAACCAATCACTGATGTCCTTCACTGAGGGCCTCCAGAACATAGCCCTTGTGGTACAAGGTAAACCCCTCGTGAGCAGGTACTGAGTTCAACCAGCAACGGAACCAATTTGTTGGGCACTTGGGCAGACCCGGGTTAACGCTTTATATGTCGCACCAACAAAAGACCCACTGTGTTGGCCCTTTCAGCAACAACCTGCGCGCAGGTTGCAGTCTCACCCGAAACAGCAATGGGGTGCCGCAGAATCAGGTTTCTGCATGCAGAGAGGGGGATTACTGTACCTTAGCCTTTCTAAACAATTATTATTCAACTTCCTGTTAACTTATCATTCATTCACATATAACTTCACATCATAATAAACAAACCAAACTTGCATAACCCACTACAGGGAATCCACAGCGAAGCTTAGTATTAGCAGAGATCTTAGATTATCAGATATATTTAGTTTAATGCATGAAAATAACAGAAACAGAAGCAACACAACAAAACCACAACACCAAATATAACGTGGTTCACCCCCAGTGTAGGGGCTACGTCCACAAACTGCGTTTTATTCCTCTTTCCTCAAAACCACAGTTTATCTGCGCACTCAGCTGCAGATCTTTCTTCAGCTCTTAACAGCCGCGCACACAGCAGCAGGCTTCTGCGCACACAGCTGCAGATCTTTCTTTCTTCCTTACAAAAACCCTCTACGCACACAGCTGCAGAGGTCGTCCACGCACACAGCTGGGACTTGTCCTTTCCTTACAAAACCAACCTTACTTGCCTTATCTTTCCTTACATCAAAAATCCTAACCTAACCATTTTACATAAGCGCTTATTTATACTGCGTAGTTTCACAAAACCCTGGTCTTAAACCATGGGCACCCACAAACCCTAAACCCTGCATTTAAACCATGGGTTTATTACAAAAAGGGAGGGTTTTGACTTACCCTGACACCCCTAATACTATTTTGACCCATAGCTCCGCTTACAAATTTCCTAACTAACCGCGGAGTTACCCAATATGGAGTATGCGCCCCAACAATAATTGTTATAGGCTTTACTATATTTATAAAATAAAATAAAACTTTTCAAAAGACACATTGACTTTAAACTAACTTATTTAATATAAATATACAATAATATTTTCATTAAATGTGATTTGTTAAGATATTTTTCCATTTTTCCAAAACATTATATCATATATATTCAAATATTAAAACATTTTTTAACACTAATTAATATTAATTATTATTTAGCCCGCACGGGTGTGGACTTAGAAATGAGAGAGGAGACATTATGATACACAAAAATAAAATCTATTATAATAAACTATATGTCATGTCCCAAATTTTTCGTTGGGTCACAATGGCCTAATCACATTTGCCATATTTATTAGAGTTTGTCAAATTGATGCTAAGGGTCAAATAATTGCCAAGGAGGAAAATTACTAGTTTCCTAGGTTGGGGGTGGAAGCTTTGGGATTTGGAATAAGGGGGACAATGAATGATGTTTAAAAATTAGGATGGAATAAATATTTAATAAGGAAGCTAAATAAATAAATACAACAGAAAATTGAAGTGACAATGGAGCATGGAGACACATGGTGATTATGGGGCCCACACAAGCTAGAGTTTATGTGCCACATGGCATCCTCCTCTTGAAATTTTGAATCCATGGGAAGCATAAAGGTTCTTGGATGATTTATAAGGATAATACACTTGGCCATATGCATCATAGGTCAAATTCTGGAAGAAATGTAACTTACATGGGAGAGAAAGAGTCATTTTGGAGCTAGTGAGACACTTGGACTAGATTCCCTAGCTCTATCACAACAATGATGAAGATGCTAGGAAAAATATGACACAAACCAGATATGAAGGATGAAATATGACATATATGACATTTCAGGTCGAAATATAGAATCCAATATAGCTCTCATGTGAGTTGTGGAAGCTCAATGGGTTCCTACTCAAATTGGGCGAAGATGGAATGCTAGGAAAGGAAGGACACATGGAAAATCATGAGCATACACCCAAATTCAAATTGGATTGAGTTTGTGGATGGATTGGGAAACTTACAAGGCTAAGGATGTTTTTAAAATACAGGGATCAACCAAGAGGATGGCTTTTGATCATTTGATAAATTGTCATTTGTGAATTGTGAGAACTAGTGGACGACTAGTTTTCTTGCCTTAGCCAATTTCGAGGGTGAAAGATTCCCATACAAGTTGGTGTTTGGAGAGTCCACTTAGGTACTTCATGGATATTTAATGGATTCTTATTTTCATGTGTAATATACATGGAATCATGTGTATTATTCTATTGTGGCACTTCCCATCAACCATTTCCAGTTTTCTTTGCATATTCATGCTCATGGAGGGATTGCGCCTTGGGTGAGATCTTGTACTATTTGGGAGAGATATTCCTGATATACTTATTATTTTAATCATTTAAATATTCTATTTTCTTCACTCTCATAAATTTTCAAGTATAAATACCCAATATTTGTATGTCAAAATGACTTTTAATGAGCAAACAATGACCATTTCCACTCTATTTTGATATATACCATCGTAATGATTATTATTTCGAATAGAGGAATGTATCTCTGATAAATGTATGATGAATTTAATTTCATTAATGTTTATTTCAAGTCTCATGTTCATTAATTAATCATTGGAATACATTTTACTCACTTTTATTGCATTGGGAAAAGATTTGGTGCATTTTCCCCAAGGGTCAAAATTGTGATTTGGGAGTTGTTTTGGAAAGAGTCATAACAGCATGTATAAACTGAAAATCGATGCATATGAGACTTTTAAAATGTCCCTTACATATCCCCTGCCTCTTTTCTTAAATTTGAGTGACTTTTGGACCATTTGAGAAGCCATTTCCGGCAATTACCCAAGGGGAATTGGAGCCCCAATTTGCTAGTAAAGGCTCCTACTTTGAACAGAACATTAAAAAAGTTTGCAGAAGTAATTGGGGGGTCATAAAACATCCCTGAACATCATATTTAATTTATATTATCATTCATGTACCTTCTGAGAAAATTTGGAATCATTTGGTTCAATTTGGAGGTTTAGACATCAAAACTAGTCAAGGTTCGAAATTGGGGAAAAGTGAAAAATTGGTCATTTAATAAAAAATATTAAAAAGAGAAATTACACTATATCTTAAAATACATTAAGACTCCAATATATAGAGTCAAGAGATGACTAATATATTCTAAACATAGCTGATAGAGGTTGAGATAATATCTCAACCATACACCAAACTAGGATAGAATCTCTCATCTATCAACAGCTCACAACAAGATAAACATTAAATCTAACATCCTCCCTTAATGTTTATCTCGAAACAATTTCCCAAGTAGTCTTGATCTTCATGAGGCTTTCATGACTTTGAAATTCTTCGCAACCTTTTTGTTGACGTCCATATAAAAACAAAACCATCTACCGGAGTACATAGGTCCTCAACCGCTGTACCCACTAGTTCTCTAGGAATCCTTTTCAGCAACATGGTTCATCAATGTCAAACATAACTGGTCCTTCATAATATGAGAATATTTCATCTCAACTTTCCCTTCACATCAATCTAGAGCTTGATCCACATCCACTCTATGTATACAAGGGAAAACATAGTGCGATTACACACCACAACATGTATGTCTGAACTTTTGAACAAGTCTTACAACAAACCAGGGAAATCAGCTTGTCAATGGCTAAGATTTACAACATGGACCAAATGAACTCTTCTAGGGTGTCAGGTATAACCAAACATGCACCCATTATAACAAATCATGTACAATAAACATGTCAAACCCATTACATTTAATCATTTTATTGTTGACCAATATAAAGATAATCTTTTATAGACCATTAAGGGAATCCACACTACTACTCAAGAATCCAACAAAATTTAAACTAACACAAGAAAGATTATAAAAAAAACAACCATATTCTTTCTATCACTTTCAAGCATTGTAGGGATTTGGAGGTCTAGGTTTCCCATGCACTTCAAAAAATTTCCACCTAAAACACTTCCCAATTAACAATTTTCTTCATGGTAGATCTACTTCATGAGATTTACCAAGATCTACGAAAATCTCTCCCGCCAATTTTGATGATTCAGTGATATATAGGCAGGCAAGAGACATGTCAGCCATTTTCATAGAACTGAGGGGCAAACAATTTCAACCAGAAATGAAAAAAAAATTGGCGCACCTCTTTCACTGTCAAACAAGCAAATATATAGATGCTCTTGCCTAATCTAGATCCGACGTTGGTGCACTTTTCCTTCTGCAAATATGTGCACTTTTCCTTCTGCGGATCCGTGCCTTCAGTTCACTTAGTTGATCTAGGGGGAAATCATCGCCGGTGCTCTGTCAGCCTTTAGAAACGGCGTCGGTGCCAATCTGCATGGAAAAAAATTGCAAAGGTTTGTATGATCTTCACACTCAACGATATTTCTTCTACATGTAAACACTTTCACGATTGGGCAGGGATCTTATTTGAGAATGGTCTATAGATCTGGTGTTATACCAAAATCCTGTCACCGTCATGTGATAAGACATTTGACATCCCTACTTGCCCTGAATCCCAGCTTCTGGAGTGGAAAATCATATCATTTGTCAATCTTTTCATACAAATTCTCAGCACCATGCTTGACCCTTTATCCATAAGTGGTACCCTTGTTCGCACCACCCATCCCATGTTGCCCATAAGTGGTGCCACCACTTATGACCCTTGGTCCATAAGCGGTTATTACCAGAACCGCTCTATCAATGAAGGAGAAACGCAGTACCCTGGGTAAAAAGGGAAAAAGAGAATTTTCTCGAGGATTCTAGATGATAAGCCTTAAGATATCCCTTATCCCTATTGTTGTGGGTTAGTTGAGCTCGAGATCCCTCATCCTAGGATCTTAGAGGCCACCTCACCTACTAATATTTCAACCATCCCTATCCATATAGCCTTATAAATACAAGCTTATGGCCATGGTTGAGGACGAGAACTCTTAAAGTATTGTTATGCTGTTGGATTGATCACTTGGTCCATACCATTGGAGAGCATAGAGAGAGCTAGAGTCGGAGCTTATGGGGATGAGAATGCTTGGTTTCATGGAGATGCATGTCAACACTAAGGCTTGGTTGTAAACTTCCTCATATTTCTTTAATGCAAGTTGATTTCTATCCCACATATATTGTCGATGTTTGATTTCACATGTATGTTGTTGGATTCCTTAGTCACTAACATAGATTAGTAGATTATATTCTGGTTGCTTTGATCTGTTTCATGTTGAGTTGCTTGCAGCTACATAGGGTGACTATCAAAGCATTGCATTCCAGGTATCTATGGCATCTAGGGAGAGTCTTCAACCTCTATCCTCTATTTGTTCTGGATCTGAACCATTCAGACCAGTGGAACACCTTGCTTTCTGCAGGAGGTGAAATATTCCAGCTAACAAATCTGGAGACTCCATTGGGAAATAGTTATATCAGTTGTTCTGATCTTCCTCAGTCTGCAACTCATGTCCGAATCTAGGCTCCTTCTTCAACTCTCTTCAGTCAGATATACTTTCTGACTTACTCTGTTTGGGTTTGACACCTCCAGATCTATTTAGATCTGAGTCATTTCAGTATTTTATGCTCTATTTCCGTACTCAATTCAACAGTATTTTCCCTGATATAGTCTTTTTCTGACTTGATTCATTGTTCTTCTTGTGTTTTGGTTATCTACAGGGAACCGCGCCTATGCTTTGTGTGAGAAGCAGTGCCCATGCCTAAACAAAGTGGGCAGTATGCGGTGCCACTACCTATAACTTGTTGGCAAGAAGCGGTGTTGTCTTGGAAATGCTCTGTCAACACTTGAGAAGCGCGGTGCCAAGTAGGCATCATTCCAAAGTCCTTATTTTTCTTCACAAAAATTTGGATTTTGTTGCTTTCAGTTCTGCTTATCATACTTGTGTTACTAAATCTGATGCTTGTGGTTTGAGATTTTATGGTTTAAGATTGATTTGAGTGGAATTTAAAATGTTTGATTAGGTCTTTTGATTGTTCATCCGCCTCTATGCTTGTTGGTTGTGTTTACGAAAGGATTTCTTGTTTTCTAAAAAGCTTAGGGTGTTATTAAAATCTCTTTTCATTTCTGCTACATAGACTAAAAGAAGAACACTAGATTAGCTTCTAGTTTTCATTTCTTATTTGCATAGTAAACTTCTTTTTCCTTCCTTTAAAAAGAAATTTTTTGGCTGAGACTAGGATATCATCATTGAGCGTTGGGTATTGGTTTTATAATTGGATTTAAGCTTTCAGGACCTTTATGATCTTTCATCTCTCATGCATTTAAGAACTATCTCGATCAAAATAATTAAAAAATGGTAGTTTTAAGTTATATTTGCTTATGTTTTGAGAAAATTGAAAAATTAGAGTGCATTTGCATATAGGTGTGCTTCTTGTTTTTCTTTTAGGAAAAGAGATTCTTCCCCTTCTTTTTGCTTTCGGAAAAGAGAAATCGGTTTGGTAAAGTGAATGCTTGTATTTAATTTGATGATCATGACTATTGCATGGAAGTATTTTTGGTTTTTGGAAAAAAAGGAAAACACTCTCTTTCCCTCCTGTAAGTAGGCATACTGAACAGTAAAGTGAACATTTTGCTCCAGCATACTGCATGGTTTTACTTTTCTGTCAAAACATCATGCATTCACCTAACTGTACAAGTTAAAATTAATGGTAGTTGTAGGTTAAAATTTATGTAGTAACTTGAGTGATAGGTTAGAGACGTGTTCGGGTGTCGTTAAGCATAGGAGCTGTCGTTATTTGTCAGCATTGCATCCCGGGACTCGCACAGTTCTTCCACGTACCATCGGTATATCGAACAGCCTTTCACGTATCCTTGAGGTATATAGAAAGGTACTTCACGTACTCGATTGTATATCGGAAGGCCCCTTGTGTACGATTATGCATTAGACACCACTACTACCAATTCAAGCTCCCGCGTACCTTGAGTATATCAAAAGACCCTACTAGGGTACCTTATCTATATGAGAAAATCCCTTTGGTCGTCTTATTTGGATCCCAAAAACAGCATTCAGGGAGATTACTATGCATGTACCCTCGAGGTATATCACAAGTGGCACCTTCTTGACAATCCTAGTGAGAGACCTGACTTTTGAAATCCTCCTATCATTTTAAGTGTGCTTGTTTTGACCTATATCTTGTGTAGGGAAATAGTTTTTTGGTGTGTTTTCTAGATTTTCAGACCCTAGGTTAGTTAGGAACTATACAAGCTGGCTGAATTAAGACAGTCCAAAAGAGTATGGGGCTTGCCACCTGATTTTATTCCTGGTTCAGGAGAAAATTCTATGGAAGCTATCGACCAAGGAGCTGCTACCACCTCCCAAGTGGGAGATAATGTGGTTGTCGAAAGTGGAGTACCATATTCTTCACACTTGCCTCCCTTGGTCCAACAGCCTTCTCAAGGAGATACATCATTCCATTCTCCCACGGAAGGTCATGTTGACGATACGACCCGTCCGGATTTGGTCCCAATGCTCTGTTTTGGGAGACACCTATAGGACAGGCCAATGCCTCATTTAGCACCCATGTAAACTCTTCTGAAGAGGAAGAAGAACAAAGGCAATACCATGATGCCATTCTCTGTGCACAGGAGATTGACAAGCAGATCGATGACCTATTAGGCTCGATACCAGCACGTTCCACATCTCTTCCTATGGTATATCGTTCACTGGTCGATTCTATGAGACCCATTGAACCGATTATAGATCGTCCAATAACAACCCACAACCTAGGTCAATTTACCACCCCTATCACCTCTCATGTTATGTCTGTTCCTAATCTTCCCAGGTACTCTGCACCTGGGGCTCAACCTTCAATTCTCGTTTCTTCAGTACCTTCTAGTGCCGGGGGGCAACCCCCGGCACGGCCTACGTTATCTGACACTGGAATTGTACCTAGTCAAGGGAATACCTCTAGCATAGAACCATCTATAGTTTATGTCCCTCCCACCCATACTAATGTGGTTAATCCCCCATCCAGTCCAGGTCAGCCCTTAGGGGCACAACCTGTAACCATTCAATCGTCTGGAGGTTATGGTTATCAAATACCCGTAGGTAATATTAATCATCCACCCAATCCTACAGGAATTAAATACCCTAGTAACACTTTTATGCCATGGGGGAAACCCAACTAGTCTTACATGCCATGGGGGGATACCTATACATACTACGGGAGGTGCCGGAGGACTACCCTATGGAGGTCCTCCCCCTGGGGGGCCTAACGGTCCTGGAGGATCTAGAAACTTTCCTCCTTATGGTCCTAGTGGCCCTGGTGGTCCTAGGGGACTTAGTGGCTTTCCACCTTCTAGCCCTGGAGGGTCTGGTGGCCCTCCTCCTAGTGGTTCCGGTGGCTCTTGAGGTTTACCACCTCCTGGGGGATCCAAAGGGTCTGGTGGTCCACCTCCTGGTGGTCCTGGTGGTCCTAGTGGTCCCGGTGGTCCTGGTGGTCCTGATGGTCCTGGTGGTCCCAGTGGCCCTGGTGGTCCTCTTCTTGGAGGCCCTAGTGGTCCTAACGATCCTAATCCCAGAAATCAACCCCCTGCAGATGGATTTCCCGATAGTTCTTCGTCACATCAACCTGTTTATCAGTCTACTTATGGTCCCACTGGTAATTATATGCCCTATCAATATTACCAGTATGTTCAGCCCAGCCGATAGTTACCTTTCCTAGAAACTTTGGACTTACCTGATGTGTCCAAGTTGATCAATGACCCCATTCAACATAATCCGTCGTGGCCTCCCATTCCAATAAAGTTACCATCGGACATTTCAAAATTTGATGGGAAGCAAGGAGAAGATCCGAAGAACCATGTGATGACATTCCATTTGTGGTGTTCTTCGAACTCCCTCATGGATGACTCCGTTCAGTTACGACTCTTTCAGCGAACTTTGACTGGTACGGCTGTGAAGTGGTACATTGAACTCCCACAGCATTCGTTTGTGGATTTTGGCTCGTTGGAAACCATGTTTCTTACACACTTTCAGCTCCCTATTCGTTATGAAACAGGCACTGATCTTTTAACTTCTCTGCAATAGAACACCTCTACCCACATTTTCGATCATATTCATGAGTGGAGAAGACAGAGAAGGATTATTAAGGCCCCTATTCTAGATCAGTTACTAGCTGATTGGTTCACTAAATCCTTGTTGCCTCCTATTGCCCGAGATGTGGCTATGGGCAGTGTCGTTACCGAAGAGCAGGAAATTAGTCAAGCTCAGTACCTAGACTTGGTCTATTCCCAGTCTGGAACTCTTTATGACCTGATTCCTCAAGCTCCTCGCCCCAGCACTGATCCTACCAAGCCACCAGTAGAAGCACCTGTTGATGGGATTGTTGGTTCAATCCAGTCTCCATCCGCAGCGAAACCTACCAAACAAAACCCAACTGCCACCCCTACTCTTTCGACTCCTAAGGTTTCAGCCGAGGTCAATTCTATTCAAAGTACTCAAACCTTGGGTAATAAAAAGAAAGGTAAAAATAGAAATAAAAAACCTAGAAACCAATAGGAGACTCCATGACCAACCAATGGCGATAACGACAAAGGGAAAAGGAAGGAAAAATATCCCTGTCTGCTATGTGGTGGTGACCATTTTTCAAAGGAGCGTCCTCGTCGAGACGAAATCTCCCAGTTTTTGAAGTCCAACCCTGCACCTGCAGTACTTACGGATCATTTTCCCTCTCAACAACAACTGATAGACCATATGTCTAATCAGGGTAACTCTAGTTCGTCAGAGTAAATTTGTATGATGTCCTCAGATACCATCCATATACAAACTCGAAGTCAGAATTATGATAAACCCGTAGATAAGAAAGAAGATCAATCTTCTTCAGGGAAAGTTCCCTCTACTAGTTCTCTGGAATCCTCGTCTAATGTCCCTTTATCTATCGAGAAGCCTACTCTCGACATGATTCTGTGCCCACCTGAGAGTACTCTTCGGAAGGTTTTCGTTAATCCCAATGCCCAAGCTGCTCAATTTTATAATGTGGTTAAAGATCTCGCTCAGGCACCTTGTGCAATGTCTACCCTAGAAGTGCTCCA
This sequence comes from Pseudotsuga menziesii, assembly GCA_001517045.1. NCBI lineage: Eukaryota > Viridiplantae > Streptophyta > Pinopsida > Pinales > Pinaceae > Pseudotsuga > Pseudotsuga menziesii. Next base: position 324,192 of record LPNX010094323.1, on the reverse strand, counting down.
AAGTTTCCCCACACAGCGCAAGAACTTGTTGACTGCATTAGGAGCTTTAGACCCGGATAACACTAACTTGATTCATTTCAAGGTTGAGAACTACAAACCTAGATTACCACATAAACTTGCTTTTCAGATCATTACGAAAGTAGTGGGAAAGAAAGTCTTTCGAACGGTACTAGATGAAGGATCTTCGACCTCGGTGTTATCTCTGACTTGTAGGAAAGCTCTTGGCTCTCTCGATCTTGTCACATCACCCACGACTCTTAAATCCTTTGACGGACAGGGTTTCCAACCCCATGGTCTCACATCAGCCTTAGCGGTCGAGCTAGGGGGGAAAACCATTTCCATCCAAGTAGAAGTGGTAGATGCCCCTTTAGATTACAACCTCCTTCTAGGAAGGAATTGGTTCTATGCCATGACTGTTGTTGCCTCAACAGTGTTTTGAACATTCCAATTCGCGCATCTAGGGAGAACTGTTACTATTGATCATCTTGATTTCTGTATGCTGGATGTTACTTCCTCCACGACTAATAACATCCCCATGTTAGGCCAGTCCCCTCCTCCTTACCAATCGATTGGGGTAGGCATGTTGAAGGATTCATCCCTTATGGGGATCTTTCCATCCACTCCTCCTAGCATGGATACCGCAATAGTCCATATGATTGCCTCATTTGATTATGAGCCTAAGGGCAAAAATGTTGTTGAGTCCACCTCATTGAGTCCACACGAATCTATGTATGACACCATTCAAACCTTTTCCGATGATCACACTGATGACCTTCATCTAGTGGCTTCGAACCCTTACCATTTACTGTACTGGTTAGAACCTTCTCTTCCGATCCTAGACTATCTCTCTGATATTTTTCCTTCCGATGAGTCCATTATAGAGATCATGAATATGGATGAGCCCATTTGGAAGGATCACCATCATAGATCCATATTCCTCCCCAACACCAGTTCGGTTAGCCATGATTTTGCATCCTTGTTTCCTACTGATATTGTCAATGTTCCGCAAAGTCCCATATTGTTGCAAGATACAGATTCTGAAGGAAACCTTTGCAACATTACTCAGACAAACCCGATTGACATATCAGCCAAGCCTAATGTTATTGAGCATATTCATGTTGGGAAGAACTGCTCGGAAAATGAATCTGAAGCATATAAGGAACTTTTTAAGGAATTCTATGATATTTTTGCCTAGTCTTATGAAGAGACATTGGGGATTGACCCTACCATTGTGGTCCACGAGAGTAAAACTTATCCCACAGCTAAATATGTCAGGCAGAAACTTAGGCAAGTCCATCCTCGGAAGGCCGCAGCTATTAAAGCTAAAATTGAAAAGCTTCTGAAAGTTGGGTTTATTTATCCTGTACCCTTGACGGAATGGGTATCGAACGTTGTCCCTGTCAATAAAAAGCAGGGCACCATTAGAGTCTACATCGACTTTAGGGATTTAAATAAAGCTTGTCCCAAGGACAACTTTCCTACCTTGCACATCGATCAGATTATCGACAACTGCGTTGGAAGTGTCATCTTTTCATTTATGGATGGATTCTCTGTCTATAATCAGATTGAGATATTACCCTCCGATCAGCATAAGACGGAATTCATTTTCCCATGGGGAACCTTTTCATATAAGAAGTTACCTTTTGGCTTAAAAAATGTTGGACCTACATTCTAGCGTGCGATGTCCTATGTGTTTCACTATATCAAACATATTGTTGAACCATACCTTGACGACATCCCTGCTCATTCTTAGTGGCGGGAGGACCACCCTGGTCATCTTAGAGACATATTCCTAAGATGCCTTCATTATAATATATGGCTACATCCGCATAAATTTTTCGTTTGCGTTGAAACAGGACGTCTACTAGGCTTTGTGGTATCCAAAGATGGCATCCGGATTGATCCTTTGAAGATTGTCGCTATTCTTGATCTACCAGCCCCAACCAACCTCCTTGAACTCCAAAGTTTGGAGGGGAAGGAAAACTTTCTCCGTCGTTTCATGTGCAATTTCGTAAAGAAAATGCACGGTTATATGCATCTCCTCAAGAAGAACACACCTTTCTTCTGGGATGACCAGGCCCAACATGCCTTTGATAATATTAAGCATGCTCTAGCTCATTCACCCGTGATACACCCCCCAGATTATTCAAAGGACTTTCTCTTGTATATTGATGCCTCTGCTACTACCATTGCTATGGTTTTAGCCCAAGACAATCTCCACGGTCAGGAGCACATGATTTATTACGCTAGTAATAATCTCCTAGATTCTAAAACCCGTTATTCACGTATGGAAAAGTTAGCATTGGCCACAGTCATTGCTGTACAAAAGTTTCATCGTTACATTCTTCTCTGCATTACCACCGTATTGGCAAACCAGAACCCGATGTACTACATACTGACTCGTCAGGTACTCAGGGGCAAGTACTCCCGTTCGATCATCATCCTTCAAGAGTTTGATCTAGAGTTTTCCAAGGCCACATCAAAGAAATTCTTGGTTTTTGTAGAGCTTATGTGTGATCTTCCTTGTGCTACAACGAAATCTGAGCCCAGTGATTCATTTTTGGATGAATTCATGTTCCTGATTAACACTACTAATCTTTGGTATGTATATTTGCTTATATATCTCCAGACATAACGTTTTCAGCCACATTTATCCCACGATGATCACCGTCGTATCCGTCACCACGTGAAATACTACCTCATCCTGAATGATACTTTGTATAGATGTGGGATTGAATCTATTCTTCGGTGATGTCTCACTCATGAGGAGGTTGAACTTATGTTGAATGATTGCCACTCTGGAGCATGTGGCGGTCATTTATCTAGGATGGCTACAGCCCAAAATATCCTTCGCGCTGGCTATTTCTGGCCTTCCGTCTTCAAAGAATGTCATGAGGCTGTTAAGAAATTCCCACCTTGTCAACATTTTTATTCTAAAAAGCGCACCCATCCTGCTCCGCTACACCCCATCATTACCATTGGCCCATTCGCCAAATGGGGGATTGACTTCATGCATTGAAAGCCTACCTCAGCCGAGGGGCATGGTTACATCATCATAGCCGTTGATTATTTCACTAAATGGGCTGAGGCCATGCCTACATATGCTAAAGATGGTAATACTGCCGCTCTCTTCTTGTTCAATCATATCATAGCTAGATTTGGAGTTCCGCAATCCATTGTTACTGATCACCGATCCCATTTCTGTAATCAGATGATGGAGGAAATGAGTGCCAAGCTAGGGTTTCGCCATGAAAACTCTACGTCATATTTTACGCAAGCTAATGGTTAGGTAGAGGCCATTAACAAAGTTTTGAAAACTATGCTTCGTAGGATGGTTGGAGATCATAAATCTAACTAGCACCACCTTCTTTTCTCTACTCTTTGGGCTTATCGGACTTCTGTGAAAACAGCTACTGGTTTCATGCCATTTCAGCTTGTCTATGGACTTGAAGCTGTCTTACCCATCCAATGTCAGATTCCATCTTTACAACTTGCCGTCAAACTTCTCCCAGACACTTCCACAGAGGAAGAAAGATTTTTATACTTGAATAACCTTGACAAGACTCGTAGAGATGTCTCCTTAGCTAATGAGGCACATAAGAAACGCATCAAGACGCGGTATGATAAATCCGTCCAGCCTCATGTCTTTAACGAGGGTGACCTAGTCTTGACTTATGACGAGAGATATGACAAACTAGGGAAGGGTAAGTTTGAGTCCATGTGGTATGGACCTTTTGTTATTTCTAAGGTGTTAGAGAAAGGAAATTACGAGCTCATATATTATGATGGAATCCCTTTGGGGCGACCTCGCAATGGGTTGTACCTGAAAAGGTACTATGCCTAGGTTTTCTTGGGTAGTATCTTGTATATATGTATATTGATTGGCTTCCAGTGTGCTTTTAGTATTTTCAAGATGGTTTTGAGATTCGTGTCCACATATGTTTATACCATGTTTTAGTCATGCAGATGGCTTTCTACGGTTTCGCTGATGGTGCTTAACGCCACACCTTGAATCTCGCCTTAGCTACTTGGGTTCTCTATCCCCCGGCTGAATATTTGGTTAGTTCAAGAGCGGTTTGTATAAGTCCCGCTACTAATAACATCGCCGAGTATGAAGCAGTCATCGGTCTTCTAGCTAAAGCTGCCTCCCAAGATGTTCGTGATCTAGTAGTCTTGATGGGCTCACAGCTCATGGTTTGTCATTTAAACCATGTTTACACCATTAGGAACCCGGTACTCCTCCGCCTCTTCCGGAGAGTGTGTTTGTTAGAAAGATCATTCGAAACTATTACTTATAGGATATCCCTAGGGAACATAATGTAGTTGCTGACTCATTGGATAACTACATCCTAGACTGGCATATTTCCCATTCATGATGGTAAATCAAACATGGTCCATTGTAAATAAAAATTTTGAGACACGTAGAACTCATAGAAAAGCATTTTCCATTTGAAACATATAAACACCGTGTAAAAGTCTATATATATATACGAAAAGTTTACAAAAAATAGGTCCCGAGACCTCCTCTGAAGCACATAGGCTTTATGGAAAAGTCATCATACAAAATTCTGAAGCTATCAGCTTTCAGTACATATCTCATACACTAGTGGTGCTCGTGATAGCACATCACTGCTCGAGCTACCGTACATAGCAACCTACTGAATCGACCCGGTACTCCCGCTGTGGATCTCTGAAATCTCATCGGGAGGTCATCTATGTCAGCATCTAGGATGTCCAAGATCAACCTCTCCAGGTTCTCCTCCAGCTCCCCGGTGATATCATCACCCTGTGGTACAAAGCAGGCTCCATCTCGACTATCCAATGGAGATGCTCCTCCAGGTCTCGCTGCTCCAACATCTGCATGAGAATATACAGGTCTCGTCACTTAACATAAAAAATATAAAACATAAAAACATTTCATCCATTTTAGGGTTTCCTGCTTCTCACCGATGTCACCCCACTGTCCGCCAGGTGGGAGTGGTAGGTCAGTATCTCCTGTGAAGTCTGTACCTGCGTAAGCATAGTCCTTGACCATGAGGATTTGATCCCATAGCCATCTGAAATAGGGATCACAGAACTTCACCCTTCCCCTACCCTCTCCTGTGCGAGCCATGACCTAGACCCACCTCAGCATACGGGGGTCCCATGCTCTCAGACTCCAAAAGGTCACCTATGGCCTCATCTGTGGAACCTGCTTGAAGAAGAAGCAGGATAATATGGAACCAAAGCTGAACTGCTTCAGCTCTCCTTGTTGACACTTAGTCAGCTGATCCTTGAAGATTGGAAGCATTGCTTCTGCCCAGTTGAACACCATGGGTGCCATAGCCTCTATGGAATACAACATGTATGCCCTGGAAGCCTGGTGCACACCCTGACTCCCAACCACCCTCTGCAGGGTAAACAAGACAGTCCGTAGATCCCTATCTATCACTGCCTTGATGGGGATCTTCTTCCCCAATGTACCTGTCCCTAGTGCACACTGTCGATCTATAAGCTCTCTGGTAGTAATGTCCCCGCCACGGGAACCTGTCAATGAGATGGGGGCACCTCGTCTCGATAGACCAGTCAGGAAGTAGATATCCTCTACCTCCACTGTAAGTATGTGAGCCCCCACCTTGAACTACTGCTGCTCTGGATTCCACATTTGCAATATGTGTTACAGTAACCGTTCATGCGACACCATGCTTGGGGTCTGGAAGAACTTCAAGAGCCCACAGTCCTGTAATGCGGCAATACAACCCGCATTTATCTCAGCAGTAGCATCCTCATTGTCATGAGTTCTTTCTTTCGATATCACCATATTTTGAGCAACCCAGACCTGCCAAAAACAATAATGGTATGCATTAGAATCATCCTCAAATCATTGGAAATCAAAAGAATGAATTTATATTGCCCATACTATTAGTTTAAATTATCCATGGTCGGCATGGCCTCTGCACCGTTGGAGACAAGCAGTGGCACCGCCTCTCCACTGTGTTATTGGTGCGGTTCTCGGGTGGTACCGCGTATCCCACAAGGGGTATCCGCGGTGCCCGCATTTTGAGTTTTATGGCTTGCCATATGGGCCCAAAACCCCACCAAATCTCAAAAGAAATGCTATGAAATGGAAGATAAAGGTCTTAGCTGTTACCTGCAACTGACGATGCTAAAATAGACAGTGGAAAATCCTGGTATCAGCTGTGGAATATCTGGCTAAGAAAATGCTCCAAGTGCTCTCTACTAGAGGTAAATAGTGAAATGATTTGATTTTTTACTATTTACCAGACTTATATAGGCATTTTTTGGGTCTGACTTGCTATAGTTTTGATGTAAAATCATGTTTTAGTCAAAATTTATCTGTCGTAATCCCTAATACTACTTTTGAAGTGCATTTAACACTTGTTTCTGAGACTATTGCAGGATAGGAGAACTCTAGTAAAAAAGCTTTGAAAGTTTGTTTATGGCTTTTTCGCACTTTCACAAAATGGAAAAGGTCGTTGAGCGTTTACTACAACACTTTGTCACACTCATTAAAATCTAGTATCAAAGGTCCAAGTCCACTTCAAGTTTCTTTCCAGGCTCGTAAAAATCAACATTGTGTAAAGAAGCATCATGGAGTCTTATTTTCACATCTTTTTTCAGACTCCTGAAACATGAAAAGATCGTCAAGTCCATTTTCAAATATTTCCAGGCTCGTAAAAAGTGACATTGTGCAAAGATACCTCACGAAGTCCTCTTTAAACTCTTTTTAGGCTCCTTAAATATGAAAAGATTGTCGAGTGCTTGTCTCCTTCATACTCGTAAAAGTATTTGAAGAGTCGTCCTTCTGACGGTAGGTTATCTCTTTTTCGGTTCGAATAGGACTATTTACGAAAAAGGAACACTCCAGCCAATAATGGCTGGAAGAGTTCTCTAAGGTATGATTTTACACTTTTTCGGGCCTTAGGGACTAAATCATATGAAAAAGGACCCCTTTGGAGTCTTCTTCCGTAGTCGTTCAGACTCTCTAAACATGAACGATACCGAGTTTTCTTTCAGTGGACTCATTAAAATTAAACATTGAGAGACCCATTTTGGGAACGAACCCCTCCTCTCTCAGGTTCGTAAAACATATGAGTCTGGACTTGTCTTTCGACAACCTATATCGAGTGTTTGTTACCCTCTTTGAACTCGTAAAACCGAAAAGAGGCACTCATCAATCATGATGGGGGAAATGGGAAGAGAATCATTTTGCAAATAATGGTAGTTGTTTGTCGTTACCTTTGAACATGGCACTTGTCTGCACAATAATGTCAGTCAATTGGGTATTAATCTGATCTCCATGATGATCCACTTTCATGAGTCATGTCAATCCTTTGAGTCTTTCAAAAGAATGCATTGTCCACTGTCGCATTGTGTGTCTGTCCCATTCAGTCATGCTGCCAAGTTTTTTTGTCATGCCGGCCAATGTTCAAAGGGGATTTCAAGAGGTTTTAGCTCTGTAGTCTGCATAGTCCTTGTGTCAGTATCTTTGAGTCAGTCATATGGTTACTACATTCACATCATTCCAAAACTATGTTCTGAGTTTCATGTCATCGATGTGGGACTCATCATGGCCCTCCTTCAATGAGACTATTCCCGTTGACATCAGCTCATCATCCGAGAAATAGTCTTAGAAACAATATTTGGTACCTTGAGATCTGTATGCCTTAATGATAGATTCTCTCACTCTCGACATAGGTTCACATCATTGACCTTTTATCGATAGAGTCGACTGGGTGTTCGACATCAGGACATCTATTCACACTTAGTAGATTGTACTATGGTACCTTGGGAATCATTGACATTAATGGTGATCTCCCTTGCATTTGTTAACGGTTCACCTCATTGACCAGTAATCAAGTGGTTTCTACCATGTTCGAATTCAGATCATTGTAATCACATGGATAGAATCGTACTTTGTGGAAGACGAGACGAAGACCCTGGGTATATGTTTAAAGCACTCATTGCTTTTCCAGGTTGCGATGGAGTTTTGTATATCCAGCATGGATCCACATTTGTATGGTCGTGGCTATGCTCAAATTTGTGTCTGTATGACATAGATCTACATTGTATGTCTGGTAGCTATGTCCAAGTTGGAGTCCTCTATCACATGGATCTACATTGTATTCTAGTAGCCATGCTTGTTTATTCCTCTCATGGATCTGCCTTGTATTGGTCTGCATCCATGAGTTTGGTTACTTGTGTCTATGAGTCAACATACTGATGTACTACAGATGCCTACTTGACGACATGCTCCGATCGAGCCGACATTTTCACCTCATGGCGATGACTTGTTCTCTCAAATATCTAGTTTATCATATCCCTCTAAGACTCATGCTTTGGGGGGCATCCTGTTATACCAAAATCCTGTCACCATCATGTGATAAGACATTTGACATACCTACTTGCCCTAAATCCCAGCTTCTGGAGTGGAAACTCATATCATTTTTCAATCTTTTCATACAAATTCCCAGCACCGCGCTTGACCCTTTATCCATAAGCGGTACCCTTGTTTGCACCACCCATCCCCTATTTCTCATAAGCAGTGCCACTGCTTATGGCCCTTGGTCCATAAGCAGTTATTACCAGAACCGCTCTGTCAATGAAGGAGAAACGTGGTACCCTAGGTAAAAAGGGAAAAAGAGAAGTTTCTCAAGGCTTCTAGATGATAAGCCTCGAGATATCCCTTATCCCTACTATTGTGGGTTAGTTGAGCTCGAGATCCCTCATCTTAGGATCTTAGAGGCCACCTCACCCACTAATATATCAACCATCCCTATCCATCTAGCCTTATAAATACAAGCTTATGGCCATGGTTGAGGGGGAGAACTCTTAAGGTATTTTTATGATGTTGGATTGATCATTTGATCCATACCATTGGAGAGCATAGAGAGAGCTAGAGTCAGAGCTTATGGGGATGAGAATGCTTGGTTTCATGGAGATGCATGTCAACACTAAGGCTTGGTTGTAAACTTCTTCATATTTCTTTAATCTAAGTTGATTTCTGTCCCACATATATTGTCGATGTTTGATTTCACATGTATGTTGTTGGATTCCTTAGTCACTAACATAGATTAGTATATTATATTATAGTTGCTTTGATCTGTTTCATGTTGAGCTGATTGCAGGCACATAGGGTGACTATCAAAGCATTGCATTCCAGGTATCTACAGCGTCTAAGGAGAGTCTTCAACCTCTGTCCTCTATTTGTTCTGGATCTAAACCATTCAGACCAGTGGAACACCTTGCTGTCCACAGGAGGTGAAATATTCTAGCTAACATCTGGCACTTCAAAGCATTCTGATAAATTGCACCTGACTGGACATCGATCTGACTGGGGAACAATAGTCTACACGGTGGTATATTGTTGCACTAATCGATGTATTAACAAAAACAATGATGAGAAACTCTCTTCAAATTAAATAGCCAATCGAAATAGTAGCAGCAATATCAAATGCATCAGTTTTCTCCTGGAGATCATTTAGAAGCTATCAACAGTCAATTTTCAACAATTTTAACTTCAGCTTCTCCTCAGCAAACAAGAAATGGATCTCCGTTAGGTTATTAGGCAGTGATCTCAATGATCTCACTATGGGGTAGTGTTCTCACCTCCAGCTCCTGCAGCGATCCTTCCATTTAGGAACTGATATATTCGCCCAACACTCCTACAGAGGTCACATGCAGCAACTGGGCAGTGGAATTCTCTCCTTCAGTGTGTTGGCAGCCAGCTCCTTCAGTAGTGATCTTCCCAGCATCTCCTTTTTTCCCTAGCAATATCCAGTAATAAGAACGCTCAATGCTGTACACATTAAACAAAACTCCACACTTGTGCTACAGGAAGACTACATTAATACTTCTCTCTCTCATAGTCCTGAGCACTCCCATGAAGGAGTCATTCTCAGCCTAGCTCTGATACCAAATTAGAAAACATAAAAGAGGAGGTGCAAAGCACAAAGGCTTGCACAAACAAGCATACAGGAGGAGGAGGAACACTCAACTCTACTCAACTAGTTTAGTGAATAATGTTTACATATATAGATAATACAAACCACACTAGATCCATGAATACAGGACTAGATCCTATAAACTAGAAACTGACTAACCACTCCAGCTATCTTGAGTAAACCACAATCTTATCATTTCTACATTAATTCTAACATCCTCTTGTAATGTAGAAATGGATAACAATAGAAATAAACTTTAACAATTAAATAATTTTTATTTACTAGCACCTCGAACTCTACAATTGTAATATCCCAAACTGATATTTTCCTATTTATGTGTATACTGTAGATGGATAATAGACTTATTCCTTAATCAAATAGGAAAGCAAACCCCGAACTTTGCATGCATGCAAATATGTGCCCTAGAAAAATACTGAGATGCTACAAAATAGGAGAAATCAATGCATGTACATACCAATATATAGATCATCTGATGGTGAGGAGAATGGTCCCAGCATGCAAGGATTCTGCCAGAGGAATAAGGAGATACAGCAAATCGTCCTCCACAAGTGAATGCGCCCTCCTATCAAACTGTATAAGCTCCACAATAATAAATAAGATGTTGCTGGAAGCCCAGATGATGTGCACTAGGGTTATAATACCCCTCTAATGATGATGGAAGCAATATGTGGAAGAAACAGAGGCACACTAGCCCAAAACGTGAAGGCCTCCTCAAATCAATTCACCCATGCAGATTAGTGCCTCCAGAAAAGGGGAGCACTGATGATATCTTGCTTGATACTCAAGTTGAACGACCCTTCTTCCAGGGGAAGGGTAATGGAGGTGCTCCGGAATGAATGGAAGTAACATGCAAAAGTTCTGAACCCCGTAGGTAGGAAAATGAATTTCTTTGTCCTTGATCATGGTGACATGGTGTGATGGTGAAACCCTCTAGCTGGATGAATAATCAACCTTCCGGAATAACTACTGAATGTAACCTGATGATGAACTAGTGCTCAACCTGGATGATCCAACTTGATGATGAACTAGGGTAGATAGATTTCACTGCCAAAATACACCAGTTAGCTGAGCATGTGCTCAACCCCAACTTAGATCGCCGAGTTCTCCAATTTGACTCCACAAATCAATAATCACATAAGTGCCTTCTCCATTCACTTTATCTTTATTTTATAACTTTCAACTGTGAAAACCCTAACTTTTGACCTAATTAGGTCACTTTATCTTCTAATTTGCAGTTGACTTGCATGCATTCACATGGAGACTTAATCGGGTGCATGCATCATTAAATAATGCATGGATGTCATGCATGCAGGTGGCCTTTGGCTCTGGTGGCCCTCTTCGACCTAATGGTGATATAATATTGATTCCCTAGATCTTCTATATATGGCATCAGTCTTCGCCAATTCCTTGACTGTCAGTACTCACTCGAACCTACAGGAATCACATAGGTTAGCAGGTTGGTCCTCAATTCCTAAGCAGAAGAGGACATTACAACAATCCTCCTGCTAATCAACTTCATCTTCACTTTCATGGCTGTAAGATAGTATTTGTTTATCCTTTTTCATTTCCTACTAGAGAAATTGAAGTCTTCAATGTGCATTATGGAATTTGGTTGGGCCTCTATTGTCTTGGATCTCCCTTTAGCTTCTACAAATTCTGCAATTGCAAAATTTTCATTGTTAATTATCCTCCATGCTCGGCTACAATTAGCTATGTCCCGTGCAATGGAATTCTGCAACATTGGCTCATAGGTCAGCAGTGTCAATGTGTCTCTTTCAACAACACCTACAAACATGATATGTTCTCTACCGAAAACACAGTCATCATTTTCAGCGTCCTTTGGCTTTTGAAGCCAAGATGCAATGTATTTCAATTCTGCATTAAAATCAATTATTTTTGCTTCATCTGCTACAACTCCAGCAAAAAAATTATTTATCATCATCACTTCCAGCTGAATTAAAATTTGGTCTTCTCTAGTAAGGAATTCTTCATCATATCGAGGCTCATATTCATATTTTTTAGAAGCCATATTCGTCTTTTCTTCAGCAGCGTATCTCATTCCAGCAATCCCTCACAACTGCAAATCGATTGTATCTTCTGCAAATACCAAAATAACCTTCGTCGGCACTTAGCTCTCGTCACAATTAGACGTGGCTCCTCCTTCATGCAAGAAGCTAGGAAAACCAGCAGCCATGCCAGTTCTCCTTTCTTCTTCACGCTTCTTCTATACAGCAGAAGGCAACTCTTATGCACATATATTTCTTCTTATGTGGCAGTCAATGCACAGCCAACTTCAATCAGAAATTACACAGGTAGCTCTCCTCCTGCGTATGAAGTTGGCACAAGCAGTGCACACATGGATCCTCTGATGGTGTCTCCTTTTCATTGCTTCATAGATGTAATTAATTTTACTCAGTGATCTCACATCTCTTACTATAGCATCTACACACAACTTCACTCAACGGCTAGCCTCTGTGTCGTCTCCTTCAGATCAAGCAAAGTCCATCGAAAACCTTGAAGTGTAGAAAATCGAGTGATAGGGAAAGGTTCGATGTCTGATTGGCCGAATTCCCAGCATCCACACTTGCGTCCTCCTTAGGGCTCTGACCTGGGATGAGATCTGAAAGGCTACACCAGTGATTCTTTGACAGACAGCGATCTCAAGTTTCCTCTTCTCAACGAAGCAACAGTAGCAGTTTCTTCAAATTTGCTCTCCTTCGCGCAATAATCTCTTCAGCCTTGTACTCCACATAGGCTATTCACATCTGGTACAAGGAAATGTTTCTCCACGCACGTTGTTACTGTTAACCAGAAATATGCACCTCCTGCGGACAAGAGTTGTTTCTCTACTCTAAATGGTTCAGATCTAGAACAAAACACAAACACCAAATGTTAAACTTCCCTAGATCTGGTTAATCACTTGAATGAAATGCCATGACACTTCTCTCAAAGGTTGTCCTCACTATCCTCGTAGAAGAACCTATAAAATATGGAAAACAACAAGAGAAAGATGATAGCATAAAATATAATCAACTAGATCTATGCTTGTGGCCAAGGAATCAAGCAATACATACAAATGAAACAATAAATATCGGAAAGAAAAGACATTTTTTATTAGAAATGATTGGAGAGAATACAACCTTTATGCCTTGGCGATGAGATTTCCTTCCAATGGATCCTTGCCTCCAATAGCTCAAGAATTATTTTGGCAGAGTGTGGGTATGCAACACAATTCTTCCTCCTTTTTCCCATGGGGGGTGAGCCTGTATTTAAAGGCATGGGAGGATAGGTATGGTTGAGGATCTCATGGGTGAGGTGGAAGGAGGATCCATAATTGAAGGATATCGAGCTCCAACTGGTTCCTAAAACATAGGGATGAGGCTCCTCGAAGGAAAGCTTTGACAAGCCTCTCAAAACTTCTCTTTTTTTCTTGAAAACTCAAGCATCGCTCCTCCAATGAAGCAAACAGGATGAGTTAAGGGGGTAATCCTTCTTTGCAGTAAGGATAGAAGCAATGGCACCACTCTTTTCTCATGTATCAGGAGCGTTACCAGCTCTTTGCTTCTTGGGTAACGCTTTTTGTCATTGGAGATAAAGTGTTACTAGCTCAAAACAAGGAAAAACTGTAAGGGGATATTTTTTCATGTCATTTCTCTAGGGAAAAATTTGATGTATTTAAGGAGACAAGGGAATACCCATATCATAACATGATGGTGATGAGATTTTGGAGTAACATAGATGCTCCCCAAAGTATGATGGCTAGAGGGAAACGATAGGCATAATACTTTGAAAGAACAAGGTATGGTATCGAGGGAAAGGTATAAAGGTCGGAACTTCTCAAGCATCACAAAATTTTTACAGCACATTTTACATTTGTCCCAAATGACTCACAACATGGCTTCCAACCAATACAACGTAGATCCATGTGAGATACAAAAAATTCATGGCTACTAAAATACAACGTATATCCATGCGAAGAAGACTCAAATTTGGACATAGCTACCAGCCATAAAATAAAGATCTATGTCATACAGACGCAAATATGAGCAAAGCCACGAACATACAATGTGGATCCATGCTAGGACTCATACTAAATACTCCATCGCAACCTGGGGAAATCAATGAGCGCTTTAACAGATACCCAGGGTCTTCCTCTCATCTTCCACAAAGTACAATTCTATCCATGTGATTACAATGTCTTGAAGTCGAACATGGCAGAAACGACTTGATTACCAGTCAATGATGAGAACCGTTAACAAGTGTGAGGGAGATCACCATTGATGTCAATGATTCCCAAGGTACCCTAGTACAATCTCCTGAGTGTGAATAAATGATTTGATTTTGAACACTCAATTGAATCTTTCGATCAAAGGTCAATGATCTGAACCTATGTCTAAAGCGAGAGAATATGTCATTAAGGCATACAGACCTCAAGGTACTAAATTGTTTCTAAGACTAATTCTTGGATGATAAGCTGAAGTCAACAGGAATAGTCTCGTCAAATGAGGTCCATGATGAATCCCACATCGACAACATGTAACTAGGAACAAAGTTCTGGAATTTTGAGTATGATGTAACCATAGGACTGACTCAAAAGTAACTGACACAAAAATTTATTTTGACTGCAGGTGTAAAATCTCAACATGACTTCCCTTTGAACATAAGCTGGCATGACCGAAGACTTGGCAGCATTGACTTGACGAGGCGGAACACAATGCGACAAAGGACAATGAATTATTTGAAAGACTAAAAGGAGTGACATGACTCATGAAAGTGGATCGACTCAGAGACAAGCTAAATACCCAATTGACTGAATGAAATGCAGACAAGTGCCATGTTCAAAGGTGACTAACAACTACCATTATTACAAAATGTTTTCCCTTTCCCTTAATTTCCCCATCATTATTGATGAGTGCCTCTTTTCATTTTTACGAGTTCAAAGAGGGTAACAAACCCTCGATATAGCTCATCCTTCAGACGAGTCCAAACTCATATGTTTTACGACCTGAGAAAGGATGGGTTTGTTCACAAAAAGGGTCTTTTATCATTTGATTTTATGAGTCCAATGAAAGAAAACTCATTTGTCGTTTCATGTTTAGAGAGTCTGAAATGACTAAGAAGACTCCATAATGGACTTTTTCATAAATTTTAGTCCCCGAGGCCCGAAAAATTATAAAATAACACTAAGGAGAACTTTTCCATTCATCATTGGCTGGAGTATACCTTCTTCGTAGGTAGTTCCCCCCAGTCCGAAAAAGGGGTAAACTATCACCAAGAAGACGAGTCTTCAAGTCCTTTTACGAGCGTGAAGAAAAAAATTTCACTCGAAAATATTTTCACATTTTAAGAGTCCAAAAAGAGCTTAAAGAAGGATCCATTAAAGGGTTCTTTTTTCATAATACAATTTTAACGAGTCTAGAAAACAATAAAAGTACACTTGATACCTCGTCACTAAGTTTTTAATGATCCCGCCGAAGGTATAAAAGGCACTCTGAACCTTTTTCAAGTTTGAATCCAGAGCACGAAAAAGCGATAAAGTAAGCTCAAACCACTTTTCATGTTTTAACTAGAGCACGAAAAATGAAAAGTAAGCTCAACACCATCATACTATTTTTAACAAGCTCGAAGATCAGTTGAAAGAACACTCAGAGTATCTGCTTCATTTTTAACGAGCTTGTAACTAAATAAGAACTATGTTGAAAATGACCTGTTTCATTTTTACACAAGCTTAAAACATAAAAATAACTATGCTTGAAACATGGTGTCCTTTTTATGCAAGCTTGAAACCAAAAGGTAAACTTTGCTTAAAGAAAACCTACTTCATTTTTTAACGAGCTTGAAATAGAAAATGAACTATGCAAGGGAATGGTTTCATTTTTATGCAAGCTTGAAACCAGAAGGTAAACTTTGCTTGAGGGCCAGTTTTTATTTTTTAACGAGATTAAAACTAGAAACAAACTATGCTCAAAGACATCTATTTCATTTTTTAACGAGCTTGACATAGATAAAAGGAACTATGCTCTCAAGCATCTGTTCCATTTTTTAACGAGCTTGACACAGATAAAAGGAACTATGCTCGCAGCATGGTTTCATTTTTATGCAAGCTGCAAACCAAAAGGTAAACTATGCTTGAGGTCACCTGTTTCATTTTTATCACAAGCTTGAAACAGAAAATAACTATGCTTGTGGGGACCTATTTCATTCTTATACAAGCTTGAAATACAAAATAACTATGCTTGAGGACATCCATTTTATTTTTTAACGAGCTTGACACAGAATAGGAACTATGCTCGCTAACCTCTTTCATTTTTTAACGAGCTTGACACAGAAAAATAACTATGATCACTAACCTGTTTCATTTTTTAAAGAGCTTGACACAGAAAGGGACTATGCTCACAACGTCTGTTTCATTTTTTAATGAGATTGACACATAAAAAGAACTATGCTCACAAACCTCTACTCTTACCCAACACGATATCTAGAGGTTGGTAGGCTTCCCCCATTACATAAAATCTAGCGACTTAAATCCAGTATGATGTCCATAGACTAGAGCCATGCCCCCCATTTTACCTATGATGGAAAGAAGCTAACTAGAAGAAGGGGAAGGAATCACAAGAACATGCAGAACATTAAGGGAAGTATGATTACTAGGAATGATGTGATGGTCAAGTGTAACAAAGAAAAGCTGATCAATGGTCACAATCTTCCCATCATGGGGAAAATGCATATCTCTAAAGAGTGTGGACACTACAACCTTCATAGCGTAAACATAATCACGTCTAAGGAGCATATTGAAATCTAAAGGACCTTGGACTGCCATAACATCAATACAGATAGTTTTCCCTCCCAAAGTGATGGGAAAATGAGGAAGGATCCCTAAAGGTGTATCAGGTATTCGATTAAAATCCAGTATCTGATTGGTAGTTGGCACAAGGTGAGGTGAACCTAAAGCTTTCCAAGAAGTTGAGGATAGAATACTAACAGAATCCCCTTCGTCAACAATAGTGCGAAGCATCCACCTAGCAATAACATTCACAACTATCTAGAAAGGAACATCTGAATGAAGACGAGACTCTATTAGGTTACTCCAGTCAAAGTAAATAACCTCATTACTTGGAGAGGGTTCTGTCGAAAAAGACAAAATTTCCTCTTGTTGAGAACAATCAAAACAAAGCATAAAAACTTCAGCAGCGTTTAGTTCATTCTCTACTAGAAGAGAAGAACAAGATGAAGATTTGGTCAAAGCGACTACTTCAGTCTTAATAATCTCTTATGAAAGAGTGGGACTGGGTGGAGATGACATCGACTCGACCACTTTAACTTCACTCTTCAAAGGAAGAGTGGGATCAACCACAGATGAATCCAGATTGACCACTTGGAATTCACTCTTGGAAGGAAGAGTGGGATCAACCACGAATGAAACTGAATCGACCACTTGGTCAACCAGTGGGGGTTAAAGAGACAACTTACGATAACCTATTTGAATTTGTTGACGAGAAACAATAATATCTTCCAACAACTTAGAAGCTTCATCCATGAGAGAACAAAGGTATGTGAATTGCATGTCCTTACATAGAAAGCAAGTATTTCTGACTTTACCCTTCCGACTCTTCAGCATAAATTCACTGGTTGAGGAGGGATCATCAGTATGATGACCAAAGGCTGATGACATCAGCTGCCGGGAAACCTTATACCATTCTTCTAAAACCAGGACTAGACCATGACAATATTTCGGAAGCTGATCACCCTTGCAAAGCCTATAAGGGAATTTGGGCTTACGCGGTCTTTGGGTGTGCCGATCAACACTCTCTGCACTCAGAGGAGTAATTGGTTGAGACTTGGTTTTCTGTTTTTTTTTTCTTCTTCTTAATCCTTCTTTTCTTATTCTTCTTATCCACCTGACTACTAGTACTACAACTTTCAACAGGAAAAGAGGGAGAAATGGGAGAAGACACATCTGGTGAAGAAGGAGAGGGATCAACATGAGGTTGATGCTCTCTCTATGAAGGATTAGGATCTGAAGCAATGGGTGTACATGGGATAACTGGACTGGAGAATAACCAAACAGGTAATCCAATAGTCAATCCGGGAATGCTTATCATAGCCATGAGAGGAGGACCAACATCCTCATATGGAGGGAAAACAAAAGATGTGCCTGGTAAAGGAGTCTCTTAGTTGGTAGTCTCATAAGGTGAAGACATAACTATGTAGAAAAAATATCTCTGTCTTCTAAAAATTATAACTGTACAAACAACAAGTGCTACTCAAACTAAAGAAACAAGCAAAATATGTGAGAGGAGTGGATTAAAAGTCTGGAACCTCATGGGATTGTCAAATCACCACAACTCGCTATATACCGCATGCTCCAACAGTAAAACACGGCGAGGAGGATCAATCGTCCCTCACGTGAATACCAAACTACCTGGATGGCACGTGCATAGTAATCTCCTTGAGTGTTGTTCTCAGTGTATTGTGATGATAGGATGGCCAAAGGACTATACTCGGATGCTCTCAGGATTCCTAAAGGTGTCTCCCGATATACACAAGGTACGTGGGAGCTCCACTCCATAGTAGTGTTGTCTAATGCATAATCGTTCGAAAGGGGCCTTTCGATATACAACTGAGTACGTGAAGTACCTTTCGATATACATCAAGGGTATGTGAAAGGCCATTTGATATACCAGCAGTACATGGAAGAACCACATGATCCCCGAGATGTAGTGTAGGCAATAAATGACAACTCCTATGTTTAAAGATGTCAGAACACATCTCTAACCTATCACACCTTGCTACAAATTTTACCCTAAGTGTAACGCTTGATTTTATCTTGAACGGTTGGGTGGATGCATGAGGTGAGGACATAAAAGTAAAACCATGCAGTATGATTGTGCAAAATTTTCACTTTAACTTGAAAGGTATGCCCTACTTAAAGAAGGGAGAGAGAGGTTCAATTTATTTGAAACACGGAATAAATCCTTAATCCAGGAGGATCCAAGAAGGCAAATTTGTTGTAACTAAGAATTCATGAGAAACATGTGAAGGGGGTCTTCTCAAGCTATATAAACCCTCTTATTCTCCATTTTCCAGGTCATGCTTTGGAGTGGAGACTTTGTAGCTAAAGGAGAGAAGGGAGATTGCGTAGCTCTGCAGGAGGAAGGTACGAGTGTTTATACTCGTTTTACATCGTCTTCAGGCTTCGGAGTTGCTGGAAGCAGTCTTGTTGTGCTTTGGGTAGCGGTTCTCTTCCTGGCCATTGTTGCCAAGGTATCATTGTATCATTGCCATGTATTTTTCCTTATGCTGAGATTATAGATCGGCCCTCCTATTGAGAAGCAGGCCCAGAGACGTAGTCCATCCTGGATGAACTCCGTTATCAACTTGTTGTCTTTATGTGCGTGTTGTCTATGCTGTTTGGTTCTCTTCTTATGGATTTGTGAGCTTCGTTCATGCTCTTTATGCAATTCATGTTAACGTCATAGAGTAGCAAAGATCTTGTTTTCGGATCAAATAATTTTTCAATCTTTGTATGCTTAGACACAACTCTGATGTGAAACAACTCACTTCTTCTTTTATCATTTTCTTTAGAAACATGAGTAGAACTTGAACTAGTATGAGGATTTTTGTTACCTTACATTCCCATGGCTGTAATCCTGGTTTCGTCACCTGAGTCGGAACCCAAATCTTGTTGCGCTGTTGCAACGGTCTTTTTCTTCTTTTTGCCTCCAAAATGCTTTGGCCTTTGTTCAGGATGCAACTTCCAACAACTTTCTTCATCATCCCCATCAGTGTCACAATGGTTGCAATGGATCTTTCCTCCTTCCTTCTTGGCAGTAGCTGTCTTCTTGCTCTTGTCTTTTTTCTTGAACTTGTGGTTGTTGTTGTGCTTGAAAGGCTCCTTCTGATGGTCTTCTTGCAAATGATTCCCCCTGCTCTCAAGATGAGTAGCTTGAACACTTGCTTCATCCACACTAGTAGGATTCAACAACAGCAAAGTATGGCGTAGATAATGATGAAGAGCACCAATGTACTTCAAAAGAGTGTCAGGAGAATCTAAAGAAATATTCAACTCTAGAGCTTTCTTTCTAAATTCTTCAGTAAAATTCTGAACACTATGACCCTTGCCTTGTCTAAAAATTTACCAATCCATCATAGCCTTTTGGACATAACCCAACAGATAAAATTGCTTACGTAAAGCAGAAATGAAAGCAGACCACGATGAGAGAAGATTACCCATTTGTTTGCTACCTTGCTGAAGCTTGCTTTCCCACCATATAAGTGCGGTGCCTGTCAACCGAAGTGAAGCCAACTGAATCTTCACATCTTCTTCTTTGATCTGATGGACTCGGAAATAGACCTCAATTTGCCTTATCCAATTGTTCAACTTCTCTGCATTCGCTTCCCCATTGAACATGGGCAAATCAAACTTCACATCGAGCTTCAATAAGGGCTTCTTTTGAGGCTCTTTGTGAGGAACCTTGGAATGTTGAGAATGAGATGAGGAAGAAGCACTTGAACTTGTGCTTGAAGCTAAAGGTGAAGAGGGAGGCTCAGGAGGCTCTTTGCCACCTCCTCCGTGGTTAACTGAAGCGTTGCCTTCGTCCTTCACTTCTTTGTCTTCCTTCTTTACTTCACTGCCTTTTCTTTCTTTTTCCATGCATTCTTCATAGTCTGCCAACAACTTGTCTACCTTGTCGGCCATCATATAGAAGACCTTGTGAAAGTTTGCCTCCATCTCGGTGCGGGCATCATTAGCATCCATATTCCTCCTTCGGTGTGCACATACGATCTCGGAATTGTAAGGCTCTAATGTCCCCTCACCAGCTTGCAGTTTATCCCTCATGAGCATCCACACTCACAATCCAACGTCAAATAGTCCTGCTTTGATACCACAGATGTCAAGAGGAACAACATCTAAGTCCACCTCATCGATCAACTTTGAATCAGTAGCAAACCTTAACCTACATTGCTTAGTCACATGTAGCCTAGCATTATCACATACCCATCCAAGAGGATAAGGCTTGGGGTGAGGTTTAGTTTGTATGCCCAACTTCTTAACAACTGATTCTAAAGGGATTTTGTTATGTAATGGATTATTGTTGGATTTTGTAAATGTCATTATGGGGAAGTAACTAAATGTGAAAACCCATGGGCATGTGGGAATGAACCATACTTTTGGTTTATGTTCTTAAAAGCCAAACCAATTTGTAACTAATCCCAATTTGGAGAATCACATGTATCATGCCACCAAGAGTAGCTTCTCCTATTTAAGCACTTGTCATGTGCATTTGAAGGGAGCTCAAGTTTGGAGAGATGTAGCCCATAGAGGAAGCAAGCACCTGAGAGGCCCCATTGGGGGTCTCCATTGGAGAAGCTCATGGAGAGGCTCCAACCTTGTAGTTCTAGCTCAGAGAGCAAGCATGGCTCCATCATGTCCGAAGGTGATCCAGCGTAGGAGACAAAGAAGCAGAGTCAGTTCGAGGAGGCAATATTTCAATTTGCATTTGAAGGCAAGTAGCGACCATCTACACTCTCATCCTGAAGGACAAAGGTGAAGGGATTGGTTGGTAAGAGTGTGACTTTGGTTTTATTGATGCACTTGTCATGCAAACATATTGTCATCTATTGAGACTATCCTGCAGAAGATCGTGTGGCGTAGCTCGAGGTTCATGGCTCGTAGAGTCAGTTGAAAGAGTGTGATTTGCAACATTATGCAAGTCTTTGATCCACTCGAGGTTCGTGGCTCGTAGAGTCAGTTGAAAGAGTGTGATTAGCTACATTGGGAAAATATCTTCATGTCCAAGTTTGGCAACTTCTCGAGACAAAGGAGGCAGGCATTTGCTTGCTTGATTTTTGAAGTCTTTGATTGAGTCCTATAGCTTGTGCACTTATGTGACCCATCAGAGGCAGTTATGGTGCGGCGGTAGAGATGAACAGATGATGAAGACTCTGCAGGTGAATCCGTTGTGATGTATCTTATGTATTTGTGCATCTTTGCAATGGATTGGTCACTCTATTTTGGAGTAGGCTCGAAGACGTAGCCAGGAGATCTGGTGAACTCCATAATCAAATCATGTCCCTAATGTGCTTGAATGATTTTTCATTTTTATGTGGATGATTCTATGTTACACACTTATATTATGCTCATGTTCACTTGCACTAACATCAGAAAAACGATCCTATTGGTCCCGATTGTTTCGAGCGAGGTTCGATGACTTTCTGGGCTTGCCCCCAGGATCAGATCAAGTGGCATCAGAGCAGGAGAGGATGAAAGGAGAAGGCAAGAAGCTCAAGCCTATTAGATATGGTCCCTTCACCATCTTGGAGAAGATTGGGGCGAATGCTTTTCACTTAGAGCTACCACCATACATGCAGATCTACTCAGTGGTGAATGTGGAGAACTTGAAACTCTATGAGCCTCCCATGATCGTGGATGAAAGGGAGAATGTCTCATTTCCATCAGTTGATGAATTTGCTCCTAAGTACATGGATGAGCTAAAGGAAGATGTCACCTTGGACAGAAGAACAAGGACTTCTCGCAGAGGTGATGTTGATTATCTTTGAGTGGGCATCAGAGGCACTCATCCAAGCAAAGCCAAGTGGATCAAGAAGGAGAAAGTGAGGGAGCAATTCCCTCACCTATTTGTTGATTAGCAAAGGCTTTTGGAGGCCAAAAGCTTCTCAGTGGGGAGGAATGATCCAGGAGGATCCAAGAAGGCAAATTTGTTGTAACTAAGAATTCATGAGAAACATGTGAAGGGGGTCTTCTCAAGCTATATAAACCCTCTTATTCTCCATTTTCCAGGTCATGCTTTGGAGTGGAGACTTTGTAGCTAAAGGAGAGAAGGGAGATTGCGTAGCTCTGTAGGAGGAAGGTACGAGTGTTTATACTCATTTTACACCATCTTCAGGCTTCAGAGTTGCTGGAAGTAGTCTTGTTGTGTTTTGGGCAGCATTTCTATTCCTGAACATTGTCGCCAAGGTATCATTGTATCATTGCCATGTATTTTGCCTTATGCTGAGATTATAGATCGGCCCTCCTATTGAGAAGCAGGCCCGGAGACGTAGTCCATCCTGGACGAACTCCGTTATTAACTTGTTGTCTTTATGTGCGTGTTGTCTATGCTGTTTGGTTCTCTTCTTATGGATTTGTGAGCTTCGTTCATGCTCTTTATGCAATTCATGTTAACATCATAGAGTAGCAAAGATCTTGTTTTCAGATCAATCCCATACAACAATGAAACAAGCTGCTTATATGATCTATTCCTAACTGAAACAAACAAAAGCTTCTCTTTTGAATGGAAAAAGAAGTGAGATCTCTAATGAAAGAAAGAAAATATATTACAACTTTTATACAAAAGTTTTAGATTTTTCAACTAAAGCGAGAATGAACTAATCACAAATAACTTTCATATGGATTTTCACAAGATTTTAAAAAAGGAAAAAACATACAAAAATCATGTATAATAAATTAAGAAAAAACTGAAATGAATATTTCCTTGTTCTGTTAAAGAAGACAAAACTCAGAGATCTAACAAAACCAAGTTCTATTCAAATCCAACTATGAAGCTTTAAAGACCAACATCAATCCCAATTCTTG
>LPNX010094323.1:256284-300569 GCA_001517045.1 Pseudotsuga menziesii | reverse complement strand
CCCCCCCCCCCCCCCCCCGCCCCCCCCCGGGGCCTAAGGGCCTTTGGGGTTGGGGGGAGTGAGCTCCTAAGAAAAAAAATTCGCTCGTTTTTTTAAATTTTTGATTGAGTTATCTGTTCAGAAATGAATTGCATAGTTCAAACAACAACTGTAACTATATGAAGCATGCATCTCAAATACCAAAACAAGCATTTAAGACTCAAATACCAAACATGGATAAGAAGAATACCTGGCACCGCTTCTACAGTTGTTGAACAGGGTGTTACCAGCCTAAGCACCGCTTCTTGTACATAGAAACAGAGCGGTGGCACCTCTTCTTGCAGGTTCACACCAGGAGTTACTAGTTCTAGCACCGCTTCTTTCACACTGAAAAAGGGCGATGGCACCGCTTTATGCTAACAAAGAAAAGGTGGTGACTAATGCAGTTATTTAGTATTCGCTCAGTGAACTAGATCTTCATATAGATAGACAAATAGTTAGCTAGGGTTTTAAACCCTAATCTGAAAAACTATCACTTCTGAGTATTTTTTGTGAAAACAAATTGAAGTTTCAAGATCTGTCATTTTTTGTAGAAGGCTATAAAGCCCATGATTGATTTTATAATAAAGGTTCGACTTTGGGGATTTGTAAGCATATTCTATTGTCAAGCGTCTCATCTTGTTTATTCTAATTATAAGCTCTTTTGTTATGAGTTGTTCAGCCATCATCTTTATCTTTACTGTACTTATGCCTGAATGTGCATTTAGGTGATTTTCAAGTTGATTAATAGCTAATAGCTGTCATCCTATTTGTGAGTTAATGTGATTTGATTTATAAGTATCGGGCCTTGTTAGGATTTAGCCATTTATATGCATCTGTTTTGTATGTAAGTCTGTCAGCTTGATGAGTTCTCCATCCCTGCACTTTATTGTCAAACTACTGAACAAGTTGTAACTAAAAGCCTTGTAATTGAGTGAGCTTCATGCATGTCTTGAGAGTGGGAGGTTATATAGGTCACCTGACTTGATCCATATCAGAAAACTCTAAAAACATTTTAAGTTACCAAGCATCCTCGAGCTACAACCTAGAGGAGTTTCCTGGAGTGATAACAGAGTCAATGGAGATGTTTAGTGGAACATGTGTAGAAGAATAAAATCCCAGGACCTTTCTATGTCACGGGGATTTGAAGACTCCTATGTGAGAAAATCATGATAAAGTATCAATATTGTGGTTTGAATGCTATCAATAAATTTTTTATTGTGTGTCAATGTAAGAGTGAGTGTCTTAGTCCAAATTACTAAAGTGTTGTCAATTTGCATCTTGATTTGTAGTGAAAGTAGGAAGATGCTATACATCTATACATCCCAATGTGAAGGAGATCCTTCATAAAAAGATTTTTTTTTTTACTTAAATTTTTACTCACACAAAATTACTTTTACACATCCAACTTTAAAATAAATCTTTTATAAAATCTTTTATAAATCTACATTTTATATTCCTTAATAATTCATTATGGTTTATGAAAGCATTCGAAGAGTTGAAGTTCTTCCATGTCCTTCGGCATCTCAACCAAATCGCAGACCATGAAGCGAATATTGGAGTCTCTTTGAGCAAGGGAGCTCTTAGTCTAAATGGAGCCATTAATCACGTGACCATTCCTTAGTGCAAGTGGTGTTGTCCTTTTCAGAGTTGACTAGGAAGGACATTTGAGAAACTCGTTTTCAAATAGCAGAGATTCCTCTTCGCCAGCGGGTAGCCTGAGGAAATCGAGGAGCAGAAAGTTGAGGAGTAAGACAAATATTGATCAGAGATTGCATCATGATCATTGCTCTCCTTGTATAGAGGAAAATTTAGTGCCCATCCCCTAGTGACTCTGAAGAGATGACTTTAGGCTCTGTCCATGATTGAAATTAGTGTATCTCGATTTCAGGCAGTGAAGACTCCCAATTGGACTGGTGTGTAGACTGAGATTTCTGAGGAGCTGTGTGCAGAGGTAATTGTGACCCACGATCTCTATAATCAAAGACTGCAGTCACAGAAAACGGTCTCCTATTGTTGTCCATCAAAGGAAAACGTTTCCAGCTTGGAGGATCGATCAAGTTGAGTCTTTCCAAGTCTCTGTAGATGTTAAAAATCGGGCCTTTTCCAGGTGAACTTTCCAGTTCTTATGTGCAATCATCTCTGTCAATTGCTGATAGAAATCGCTAGCAGCATTCAGAATTCGTGCAAGGGAGTTAGCAGTAGTAAACTGAGTCTAGCTATGGCAACAATCTCTTTGTTTGGCCTATCTCTGCATCACTAGATGCTCTTCTAGTCTTTTGATTTCTTGAAGTTATTTGCCTGTTCAGAAAAATTTCCAAAACATTTGTAATGGGGGACAGTGAGATTAGCCACAACCTGCACTCTGTTTTCTAGGCATCTGTTAGAAAAGAAGATCTCTGTGTAATGCAACTGGCAATTTCTCAGCCAAAAGATCAATATAAAAAGCCTATAACCGTTTTAGTAAAAAAAAAAATTCGTTATGGTTTATAAATTTAAATTGAGAAATGAACTTCCCCTTTTGGAGTGGCACCCTCATGAGTCATAAAGATCATGAAGACATAAAGTTTAGTTTCTTTGGTGTTTAATTTATTTAGCTTTTAAATAAGGTTAATCGTCCTCTAATGAATTCATATTATCCACTTCTTTTTCACCTAATTCGAGAATCAGGTCAACTTGAAAACGTGAATCCATCAAAGAAAATAATAGTTGGGCCTTCACGTAAAAGAATACCATGCCTTGAAGGTTGGTCTCCTCAACATGAGAATAGCAAATCGGATTGATCCGCCCCCGGCTTCCCCGTCACAAGTTGCTGAAGCTAAAGTGAAAATAATACAGAATAGGCATTCATTTTCTGGGCACTCAAAGACAATTTGGGGTGGCGGGGTTTACCACTGAAAGATTGCTCTCTTGAAAAATCTAGGATAGAATATCAATCTTATGGTTTTCAAGCGTTATTAATATTTTTTTTTTTTTAATAAATTATGTATAAGTTAAGTTAAGTTGTGATTGAAAGTGTTGTATATTAAAATTGTTGTATATGGAAGTTATGTTCACAAGAACAAGTTATAGGTAGTTTTTTTTAGATGGAAAGATCCACGGGAAACCTAGCAATACTTCTCCACATTCATGGATGGTAGAGGTGGTAAATCGCGGGCCATCCTAGCAGAAGACCTAACCCCAGAGGACTCAAGGCTCAAACCCATGACCTCCCCCAAACCGAGAGAGTGTACGCACGTCTTACCAATTGAGCTAACCCTTGGGACTAAGTTATAAGTGGTTTATGCAAAGGGTATCATCTCTTACAATATTTGACCATTTACACTAGTCCACAAAACTAAATTGTATATAAAAATTATATATTAATATGTACTTTTTATAACTTTCAATTATTTTTTATTTTTAGATATGAATTTAATTTGAATAATGACCTGTCCTTTCTCTAGATAAGTGGAATATTGAAAAATAAAAATAAAAAAGCCATGCAAACCATTTGAAATTTGGTGTTAGACCCTTTTGAATCTTAAAAATCATGAAGTACATATGTTTAACTTATTTAGCTTTTTTAATAAGGTTAATTTTTAATTTATTTATATTATTTATTTGCAAGAGAAATTATTTTGATTCTTTTTTCAATATTTTATTTAAAAAGTTTAAAAGAGAGTTTTTTATTATTTTAATATTTTTTTTGAATTTAATGTTCATACTTGCCTTAAATATAGCTATGGTTTAGTCGGATAATAATTTTGACTTTAATTAATTTATATATTTTTCAAAAGTTTTACATAAATTTTATAAAATTCATATATTAAATTAATATTTTAAAAATAAAATTATATTTTTATTTTATTTTTTTAAATTTACTTTTTTGTCTGTTTTATGATTGGTTCATTTTAATGGTTTGACTAATTTCCTTTAGTGTGTAAATGAAATTGTTAGATATTAAAAATATATAAAAAATTAAAAATATATAATAGTGTCAAGTGTCTTGTTTTCTAAAATAGTCATAATGACTAATCTTAATAGATGTGGCAATCGCATCACAATAATTGACTATAGCTATATCACTATATACAACTTTTATTTAAATATATATATAAACATCAACATATTATACCATTAGACCATGAGCATGACAAAAAGGCCTTGAACCTTATAATCTTCAGTTTGAAAGAGGAGGTAGACGATGATACTTTAGTGATAGTCCAGACAGAATTACATAATAAACTACAAATTGAAACAACATGTCTCATAGAAGCAACAAGGTTGGGGAAATTAATTGAAAATAAAGGAAGGTTGATCCAAATAAAGGTGAGCTCTACTGACCATAAGTATGACATACTCAATAAAACCTCGAGTCGAAAAGGAACATGAATAATTATAAATGAAGATCTTATTCCAGAAGATCAAGCAAAATTAAGAAAGGAGGTTCAAAAGGTGAAAAAAGCTAGGAAGGAAGGAAAATGGGGAATAATCAGAAATAGAAAAGTGGTTATTTGAGATAGAAACCAAAAAGACAATAATAAATAGCAATTCAACATGCTCCAGATTCTTTCTTGTAATTGTCGGGGCTTTCCGTGAAACAAAGGCCCCAAGCTAAGTTGGATCTCGAATGAAGTTGATATTGTATTGTTAGTTGAAACTTGGGAGCACGAAGAATCTAAGGTCCCTAACATAGATGGCTTTGTACTATGGTCAATCTGGAACAAGCGATCCTACCGTAGAGGCATTGAGGGTATAGTTTGTTACATTAAGAAGAGCATCTCCCCTCATGCTAGGCTTTATAAAAAAGACCATTACAACCAATATATTTGGATAGAGATTACTGACATTAATGATAAAAAAACCTACGTAGCAATTTGTTATTTTGCCTCTATTAATTCTAACTTCTATAACAAAAACAATTTAGATAAAAAATTTCCTTACAATGCTTTAGAGAATGATATTTATAGCCTAAGGAATGAAGGTAATATCCTCTTAATCGGTGACTTTAATGCTCAAAATTCAAGCAACCAAGCTATTTTTCTAAGCAATTATTCCAACCATAATCCTCTTTGGTTAGAAGAAGACCTTACTCTACCTAGAAGGTACAGAAGAAGCTCTGAAGATCTAGGGGGGTATTTGTTTGGGTCTAAGCTAGTCAAGCTCTTTAGTGCTCAAGATCTCATAATTTGCAACAACCTAAAGAAGTGGCCCAATTCTAGCCATATGGCATGTATCCATGGGCTTGGTAGCAACGTGGTAGACTATGTTATTTCCGATATCCCTTTATACAACGAAATAATAAATTTTGACATCTTAAACGACCACGAGCCTGACTCAGATCATAGACCTTTAATTGTAACTCTCAATTTTGCCATGCATAGAGATCCCATAGAAGATAATCCTTATAGCCAAAAGAACTTGATCTTTGATAGAAATAAAATGATATTTTTCTAAATGAATTAAAAATTAATTACTTCCTTTATCAAGTATATACAACATAGAAGACCTCTATCACAATTTTACTACAACCCTCTCATATTCTATTAAAATGTTCTCAATTGAAGTTTCAAGTAATAAAAGAAATAGCAAAACCAACCCTTTGTATGATAAAGATTGTAAAAGTGCGAGGAGAGAAATTAGGGAAGCTCTTGATGAGTCTCTTAAAATTGACAAGATAAAAATATACAAAGCCCTTACTAAAAGGAAAAAAATGCAATATATTCATAAAAGACAAGAAAATCTCTTACACCTCTTTAAGGTGGCTCCTAAGAAATTATGGAGGTAGATTATAACTAGGAAAACTAAAGATAATAATAGAATTGCTTTACACGACTAGAATTCCTATCTTAAAAAGCTTTATGAATCCCCAAATGTCATAGATAACTCTGAAACCCTACTCACAACGGAAGAAATTTTCGCATTAGAAGACACAGATTTTGGGGTTAAGCGTCTGACAAATGGAAAAGCTAAGGACATTGAAGGTTACCAGGCAAAATTCTAAAAAATTGGAATTCTTGTCCTCATCCACAAGCTATTCAATCAAGGAGTCAAGCAAGGGTTCCCTAAACCATGGACTCAGAGCCTCATTATCCCTATTTTTAAATGTGGGGATACAAATAACCCCTCTAATTATCGAACAATTATGATTAACCCTCTCTTATCCAAGTTATGGTATTATTTTGGAGAAGAAGATCAGCATATGACTTGAAAGTGAAGGTAAGCGAGCTAAAGGCCAACCATGTTTTAGAAGGCAATACTCAACAATGGACCACCTCGTTACGCTTAGGATCATTGTGGAGGAATGTCGTAATGATAAATCCAATCTCTTTTGTTGTTTTGTGGACTTTAGAAAGGCTTTCGATATGGTACCTAGAAATAACCTTTGGAATAGATTAGAAGAGGTAAAGGTTCCTTTCAAGTTGAGAGCTGCCACAATTAAGTTATACAAGAATGTAATTGCCAAGTTTAAGAGCAACGAGGGGTGGCCGAAAGATATTAAGTGTAATATCGGAGTTAAACAAGGTTTCCCCCTCTCCCCCACCCTATTTGGCATTTACATCGATAAGCCAGAAGGTTGTTTAGAGGAAGTAGGATGTGCTGGCATGATCTTAGCTGGAATAGTCATCATCCTTCTTCTCTATGCTGACGATATTGTTCTTCTCGCAAGGTGTCCATCTGATCTTGATAAGAAACAGAGGCTTCTTAAGGATTTCTGCTCTACCATGGGTATGATTGTTAACACTGACAAAACAAAATTTATGATTATCAAATCCAAGAAGGACACTTACTCTAATTTTGTGTATGACAATAGAAACTTGGAGGAAGTGTCTTCTTACAAATACCTAGGAATTGATATTCATCACAAGCTCAATTGGAACTATAGCATTGAGAAAAGGATTAATGGATGGTGGAAAGCTTATTTTGGTCTCGAAAATAATTGTAAAGCAGCAAACCTTGTGATGTGGGATAAAAGGAAGCTCCTATTTGAAACTTTAGTCACTCCTGTTATCTTGTATGGATGTGAGGTTTGGGGTTGCAACATCTCTAGAGAATCTTGGAGAAAGATTGAGCAAATCCAAAAGAGTTTTATAACGTATAACCTCAAAATTAAAAGCAATACACCCTATCCTATTCTACTTATAGAAGTGGGTCTTTCCCCTATCGAGAGCCTAGATATGACTAGGCTCCTGTTGTACAAGCACACAATCAATAACATGGGAGACCCTATACTTCCTAAGCTAGCTTTAAATTCCATCCAAAACCACCTAATGCTCAAGCAAGGTTGGTATAAAGATACCAGGGCATGGTTAAACCATTGGGAGATAAACGAAAATGTTGCATTGCAAAATATCAATAACATTAAAAATATTGTTACTTCTAAGTTTAAAGAGAAAATGTGGTGTGAGAAATATTGAGAGGCTAAAAAAAAATTAAGATATTATAAGAAGGTCATTAACCCTACTCTAGAATATCAAAAGTATCGAGTCTGTTTGAATCAGTTCAAAGAAAAAAATTAATATAGCCAAGATAAGAACGAAGTCTCATGAGCACCATAGTGAAACAAGTCATTAGGCAGTTCTTAAAACCCCATGAGTGGAAAGGATATGCCATCTCTGTGAGAATATGAACATTGAGGAAGAAAATCACTTCCTCGTAGAGTGCCCTGAGTTCACCCATGTTAGATCTCAGTTTCATAATCTTTGTTGCAATACCGGCCTTCCTAGCCTTTTAACATGTCAAAATTATAGTGAGCTCAGGCCGCTTCTCTCCAAGCTCTTTGAGCAAATGAATACAATTTTAAAACAAACTAATTAATTCGTATATTTAGGTCCGATAGACCAAGTTTGGTCTCAGTGGACGTTAACCATCATCATCATCAGAATATTTTTTCTATAAAAATTTAGAAATAAAATTTAATAATGTCAATTGTCTTATTTATTAAAATAGCCATAATGACTAATATTGATAGATGTTACAATCACATCACAATGATGGACTATAGCTATATCACTATATCGAACTTTTATTTAGATATAATATTTTCTTAAATATATATACAAACTGTAACATATTATAATATTTTTTATATAAATTTATTCAATAAAAATTTTAAACTAAAATTTCCAAATATTTATTTTGATATTCAATTAAGTTTTTTTTTGCATTTCCTAAAATAACATATTAATGAAACAGAAGATTGATTTTTCTTTTATGTGTAAAAAAATATTTATTGGTTTATTCAAACAAGTAGCCCCAAGGGTTAGCTCAATTGGTAAGACGTGCGCACACTCTCTCGGTTCGGGGGGAGGTCACAGGTTCGAGCCTTGAGTCCTCTAGGGTTAGGCCTTCTGCTAGGATGGCCGGCGGTTTACCACCTCTACCATCCACGAATGTGGGGAAGTATTGCTGGGTTTCCCGTGGATCTTTCCATCTGAAAAAAAAGCATGATGATTAAGATTTTAATTAGTTGACAGTATACTAGAGATTTACCAAAATTTAATAATTTATTTAGCTTTTGATTGTTAATAGAAAAAAAATATTTTATTTTTGTAAAATTTTGTTAGTAAAGAAATGCATTTTTTATAAAATATCTATAATTTTTTTTTTTTTAACAGAAACTGGAAAGTAAATATATATTAAAAGGGTTGTCCACAACCATTCAGTACAGAGCTGAGAAAACTGAAAGAAGAGAGCCGAGATAGAATATCTACAAAAATTGTTGTCCAAAAAGAAATCCTTTTAATACCGTCGTGATATTTCCTACTGTGCACTATAATTGAAGTAGAGTAAATACGTATGAATTGCTGATTAAAAAAAGTGCAAAAAAGCATGGTTAGGAAGAGGAAATCATTTTGGTTTTCCTGAGAAGCCCACAGGCTGGGTGACTGAATATTATTCCATTAGCTGAGCATCTTCCCCAAGATAGTCTTGACAGTGGCTACGATGATTCATCTAAACAAGTTTCTGGAGGTCTTCCTTGATGTGGTCAATCATGCCCATCAACTCTCTGAGGTCTCTGTCGTGGTCATCGATACGGGATTCATGATAGTTGGTTTGATAAGAGACATGGCGCACGTCTGAGACCAATTGTTTCACATTAGACGCCATCTCCCTATTATCTTTGATGCCCACTGCAACGAAGTTTGCTAGCCTACAGATGTTCTTCTTCAGGTAATCCAGATCTATCTTGAAACTGTGGTGCCCAGAGCTCGAACCCCTATTTTCCAGTATGTATTCTACGAGCCAAGGAGAGGTATGGCCGTCGAGAGAACTGCTAGGATTTAACACTACAGAGGTGGGAGGGACCCAAAAAATGATGTCCTCATTGTGCTGGAGGGAGGTGGTGATTGCAATTGAAGCCACGGAGAAATTTACTACAGACCGAGTTCCAATCACTGAAAGGGCTTGGAAGGAGCCGGGGAGCTCTTCTCTCTCGTCGAAAAATTCCAAGTGCAGATGTTGGGATAGGGGGGAGATCGAACAGTGGCCTGAGGGGTCAAGACCGTGAGGTTCCAAGAGCGACAAGGGATGCAAATAGGAATGACCATAGGTGTAGCCAAGGAAAAACCCTGGCTACGTGTAGAAACACCTACCTTTCATCTATAGGATGGAAGGATAGAGTCTTTGTGAGGAAAGAAAAATAAAACCTTGCAAAACAATGTTATAAATGAAAAGATGAAACCCTGCAACAAACTGTTAGAGCTAGGCTAAACATGAGCATATATGGATTTCAAAATAAGCAAAGCAAGACATAACACAATATACCTATGTAGTTTGAAGGAGGGTCACAATGCCCTAACTCTGAAGCTGCCTCTCCACAGGCTGGGAATTGGTGGAGTTACGGCTTAGCACACCAAGGGAATGAGAATGAGCAAATGGGGGGAATGGAGCTATGAGGGATGAATAACTTGAGAGTGAAAGGGCTCTCAAGGTACTCATGCGGACATTACAATGATAGGGTGAAATGGAATGTGTTTAATGGTGACCCCCACCCCTCCTTTTATAGCTTGTTTATCCAATTTAGGGTTTTTAGCCCCTGGTTAGGGTTTTTGGGCCCTACCTAGGGTTTTAAGCCCTTTTTCCTTATTGCGTAGCTCCTTTAGGGATGTTATCCCCTTTGTGGCATTTTTATCCCCTTTGTGAGCCTTTTGGCTCCTTAGTGGGTTATTTGGTTCTTTTGGGGTTTTTAAGCCCTTTTTAAATTTTTTTAGCCTTTAGGAGATAAACATAGGCTAAATATGGGTGTGGGGGTCAAATGGGTTAGGATATGGATGTCTGCAAGTGGTGTAGGCTAGATGGAGCTTAGTGAGCAAAGTTTTATGTTAATAGATTTCCCCCTGATGTGTGAGGGCAGGAGCTCATCGTATGGTCGACGGGCATCATTGGATCATTAGGAGAGTGGAGAGACCTGTGAATAAGAAGTGCTTCCTCATTCAAGACATGGTGGCTTTTGGTTTTGTATTAATTTTGGTTCCCATCAATGGGTGAGATACAATGAATATGTGACATGTATATGTATGAGGCAGGCATCCCCATGCTCGTAATAATGTCAAAAAGAATCATACGATCTAGGCTCCAAAATGTGAGAGTCGATCATGTATAATTGTTGTTACATAGTGGTTGCCTCAATAAGAGGCTGAATACAATACTGACCTAAAGAACTGCTACATTGGACCCATGGAATTCTCATGGAATGCTATATCTTCATAACTGATCCGGAATGGTACATAACTGGAGGGACTCATTGACTAAGAGTAAGAGCCTATGTGGTACAATATGTTGCATCAATCATGAATCTATATAGAAGCACTGCTCTGGGGCTTCTAAACACTATCTCCAATGCAACCCGGAAATCACAAGGGACATGAACCTATGTTGAGGCCTGGAAATTCGCAGGCAACAACAGAAAGGGATTCTCCCCAGTCAACGTTTCCAACTAGCCTGTGACTGTTTGGTATGGGGAATCCGTCCAGTTTGCGGTCCGGCTACCATAGGTCAAAGTAACAAAAACAAAGGTTTTACCGGTTGCGGCCCGGTCCACCGTAGGTCAAAGTAACAAAAACAAAGGTTTTACCGGTTGCGGCCCGGTCCACCGTGTATAATTTTTTATTTTTTGACTTTATTATGATATGCAGATGCCTAATTAACCATGCAGGGTGATAAGGATGCAAGGAGCGTTTACAATGTGATGCGCAAGTTCTTACCTCTCGTCTTAGGCTCACAAGCATCTAAATCACATGTGCAGAAATAAAACTAACTATCTATCTATCTATCTATCCCCGGGGAGCAAACTTTAACTTAATTATGAGTAATGTGTATTTTGCATGCATCATAAAGAGAAATTACAGGTAGTTGATGTTTCTTTCTACAACACATGAAGGATTAAAGATATTTCAACAACTAGATAGCTAATTGTTTTATGAATAGCATACATTACTCATGGTGGTAATTCCACAAAATAAACCAGAAATCATTTAAACAAGAACATAGGTTCTGGGAGTTAGAACGATCTCACGGTTAATGGACAAAAAGCTGGAAAACAAAATAGTTCATCTTTCAGCCATCCACAGCATAACATTTGAAAATACCACCAATCTTTCTCCAGCTGGCAAACAATGCTTCTTTATTGCAAAGAGAAATAGTTCTTCTTACAATATTGTTTCCATGTCTAACTGGGAAAAAGGCCCCTCTTCCCTCTTAGTCTATTACATTTATACAAAAAGGTGAGATGGTTGGGATGCCCAAAGTAACCTTTGGGGTTCCCAACTCTTCGTTTCCCAACGCTTGACTTTTATCAAAGGTTTTCACAAAAGGTTACATATTACGAAAATGACCGATCCTTTATGAGGAGGGTCCCACTTGGGCATCTAGAAACTTCTTCCAAGCCGAAGCATCAGAGGCAATGCCCTCAAATGAGCAGGGTTCCAAAAACTGAATGTTGATTTCAAATTTTTCAGCCTGGTTCTTTATAGCCTCAACTCTGGCTGCGCTTAACCGAAGTTGGTCTTCCAAAAGCTGCACACTAACGGCTGAATGGCCCACTTCGCTTCTCAGAATCTGGCCATCAATGGCCTTAATGTGTTGCATTCTTGCTTCTTCATCCTGATGTATTTTCTGCAATATCTCCACAAATGAATTGTGGTTTGGGAAATCATCCAGCCTCTGCTCGACTTCTACCTGGCACCGGTTGAATGTAATGAGGAATCTCCTAAAAAATTCTGTGCAGGCTCCCTTTGTCTTCTTGACTGCTTTCTTGAAATCCTCTGCGGTGTTAATAGCAAATTCTATTAAGTCGTAATCCCACTTGAGGGCTTGTTTATCTTTTGATGGCAGCTCTACTGGAGTTTCTTCATTGCTTTCCAACCTCACCATTCTTGCAGTCAGGACCTCAAGGACATGCTGAGATCTGTCCACAAAGTAAGATGCAGTTTCCAAGATCTCTTCCAATCGGCCATCGATCTGCAACACTCTACATCTCTCCTCTTCAACAGCAGTCTGTAGCTGCAGCATCTTGGCTTTTTGGGCCAAGACATGCTCTTTGAATGGCTGGAGGTTAACCTGTTGCTCCCTTGCTTCCTCCAGAGCAGCTGTCAGAGAAGAAATCTGCTCTTGATGTTTCTCTTTCTACTCTTGGGAGTGCATCTCACTAGCCTGTAAGATAATCTTTTGCTGCTCTTCTAGCTCTTCTACTTTTCCCAGCAACTTTTCCTTTTCACTTCTTAGCTCTTGACATTCTTTCTGCACTTTCTCCAGAGCCTCCTGTGTAGTTTCAATAACCTGTCTTTCTACTTGGAGGACCTGTAACTCAGCCCTAGAAGCCTTTATCTCCCTCTGCATGTCTTCATACTTTCGCTTCAGCCTTTTGCTTTCTTCTCTCTCTTTCCTCAATGTATTTTTCGAATGAGCAGAGGACTTCTTGGACTGCTCCAAGTCAGTTATTACCTTGTCCATGTTATCTTCTGAGGCGTGGATTAGTGCAGTCCCGGCTCTCAGGGTGAATCTTGGATCTTGGTCTGTTCCCAACATAACAGCCGTATTTGTTATCATTTTACCAGGCATATCTCCTGTTTCAACCCTCTTTTCTGTTCTCTTTACTATCCTCTTTGTAGCCCTGTCATAAAACACAGTGTTAAAATCAAGGATTTCTTCTCCCTTTTTCTGCTCAAAGGGGACTAGCTTCAGTGTGGAGACCACAGGTGTGCTGGCAGCAGGCACTTGTGGGTCCTGAACTTCTGGGTTTTCCCTATCTTGAGTCTGCCCTCCAGCTGTACCAGCAGCTGACTGTTCGGTCTCTGTTTGTGTCAGTCTCAGCCTTTCTACCTCCTGCTTTTGTAGCTCCTCATCGAGCTTTCTCTTTGCTTCTTCTGCTTCTTTTCTAGCGGCTTCCTCTGCTTCTTTAGTTGCTTCTTTTGCTTTCCCAGCTGCTTCTTAAGCAGCTCTTCTTTTCGCTTCTTCTTTTGTATGCAGCCATCCTACAGCTTCTTGTGCCAACCTCTGAGCTTCTTCATTTCTCCTTTTGGCTTCTTCCTCATCCTTAGCCTGTTCATCCCCCTTCCCACCTTTGGTGGTGATATTCTTCTTGAATCTTCTCCTCAATGCTGTCATGTTCGGGGCACTTCGGAAGACAGATTCTTCCCTATCAAAATGGTGGGTATACTCAAAATGCACATTGTGCTCTTTACAGTGTCCAGCCACTTTGCCTTGAGTATCATTCCTACGGAAGGGCATTTCGCCAAAATGAAATCTTTCCAGTTCTTCTACAAATTCAGCAGCCTTCTTCACTTTGGTGAACTTGTAGCTTCCTAGCTTGAAGGGCAAAGGGGTATAGGCTGTCTTCTTGTGCTCAAACAGAAAGCTGCCTATTCCATCCAGGAACACTTGTCTGACTGCCTCCTTGTGAATAATGTAATCAGTTGCGTATTTGGGCAGCATGGAAGGTGCTCTCGAACCTCCAAACATCCTAAAGTACAGGCCATTTTCATTCAAATAGTAGTCTGCATACTCCGCTATTACTTGCAGGGCCTCCTCCGACATACAATCACACTCCTTCAGGAAAATGAGTGTGTATAGAGGCATAAGGAAGTGTTCACAGACTTCTCTGTAATGGCTGTGATATTTATGTGCCCACAATGGTTTATAAGCAGCATAGATAGGCATTCTTTCCCTGTCCCAGATGCACCTGAGACCAGGGAAAGGCTGGTTGCATAATATACAGTCTATCAGTATGGAACTCATATAGAATTCTGATCTCTTCTGGTGTACTCCTCCCAAAGCTGAAGCCAAGCAAGCGGAAAGACTATTGGATACAATGCTGGCCCAGTTGAAAATTGTCCCCTGGGTTGCAACATGAAAAATGATTGGAATCCATTCTAACTTGAAGAATCTACCATGTGCTCTTCCAAAAATCCAGTTCAGCATTAAAGCTATGAACCTGTAGGGAGCCCTTAAGCTAGCTGTTTCATAATCACATGTTGGTCTGTATCTGTAATGTTTTCCTTGCAACATCATCTTTTTAAATGTCTCCACCATATCCATTCTAATGTTGTTTAGCCAATCATCAGATAAAAAGACTTGGGCTTCTGGCAGGTGATAAGCCAGAGCTACATATCCAGGGCTATATGCAACATAGCCCTGCTTGTTAACATCCTCCAGAATCATTGTTGTGACATCTGCCCGAGGCAGAATCCATCCGATTAATTCAGAGCACGGGAACAACTCTGGTCTGGTGGCGATCTTCATCAGGGAAGATCTTTCTATGTTTGCATATAAGGATTCTTCTTCTAAGCCCATGTCAGGAACCTCTCTGTGGGTGATCAATCTATATACTTCCCCCCACTGATATTTAGGTTCGATACCAGAAATGCACTTAGTGTCTTTGTATATGTATTCAGTTTTAGTGACAACTTCTACTTCGGGCTCTTCCTCAACCACGGGGGCCTTCTTCTTTTGCCTCTTTGACATTGTGAATTCTTCCTGCCATAAAATTGTAAAATTAAGCCCTTTTGGCTGAGTGACAAACTTGTATACATCAATGTGCAGTGTGTCATTTCTTCTATGCTCAACATGATAACAATCAGTCAATGAAGTAAATAAATGCATGTATAGCCTGAAATGGCCTAACTATAGAACTATTAAAACCCAATGTGTAGCGTTCAGTGACTTAGTTTATGTCTAGCATGATGAAACATAGTTCTATACAGTAAAATGTGCAATCTACCACTGCTGTAGGATATTAAACAATTCTATCAACCATATTCAAAATGGCAATAGATCTACATTAATATGCAACAAATCTCGGCT
Organism: Pseudotsuga menziesii; assembly: GCA_001517045.1. Lineage (NCBI taxonomy): Eukaryota > Viridiplantae > Streptophyta > Pinopsida > Pinales > Pinaceae > Pseudotsuga > Pseudotsuga menziesii. The sequence goes on along the minus strand of LPNX010094323.1, from coordinate 285,266 downwards.
CTCTGCGCACGCCATGGTCGTTTCGCTGCGCGGGAAAGACAGTGGTAACTATGTGGTTTTCTTCAACGGCGCCATGCTCACCCACTAAGAGCAATGACATATCCCTTTCAACATGCTAGGGGTTTGACACTAAGCTCGAATGAGGTCGCGTGGAACCGCGTGATGAAAACAATTGGGGTTCAAATGACACGGAAGCCCAAAAATGGCACAAACAGTCCCAAACCCCCAAGGAAGGCCATGGAAAACCTATCTCCTACCCACCATCATTACGCAGGGTAGTTTGGCGCAGACAGCGTAACGGTCGTCTGCACCAAACCCCCTCACTCTCCATGCGCAGGGCTGCAAAATAAATGGCGGTTAGGGGAAAACTACTCCGCATGTCAAACCGCCCTCCCACGGTCTACTATGATACGAAATCCTCCAAATATATATGAAATTACGGGGTCAAGTAAACAGCCGGGAAAACAAACCACCGTAGCAAGCACAACCACCAAACATTCAACGAAAAGGGAAAGGAAAACGAAGCCTACCTGGCACTGATGTGTAACCAGCATGTATGGCGGGATGAAGATAGTCGGGCTTCCATAGCTGCCACCTGGATGCGGGTACCAGCACTATGGTCCAAACAATCTTGAGCACTTGACAGCACGATAGCGACAGAGCACAGCGGTCAAAGTAACAATAGAATAATCTAACACCTCGACCTCGTATATATAGTCAACCACAACGGGCGAGCAAAGATCGGACGGTGGAAAGCCTTTGAATCGGAGGCTGAAAGTATGCTTTCTTCCGCAACGGTGGAAGGCTAAAACGCTAAGCCCTCCGCGGGGTCAAACATGTCGGATGGTGGACCACTCTTGCATTGGAAGATGAAAGCAAATGCCCTTCCGCAACGGCGGATGATCGAAGCGCCAAGCCACCCGCAACGAGTAAAGTTAAGACGGAAGCAACACGTAAACACATCGGAAGGGCTAGCGTTTCTTTCATCCGCAATGGCAGAACCGTAAAGAGCACCATCGTCCGCAACACCAGGACTTAATTTGGAAGCGGAATGTCTAAGAGATCGGCAAGGAAAAGCATTCGACAGCCGCAACGGCGGAGCTAACAAAAGGTCCGACCTTCCGCAACGGCGGGCTTAAAATAACTCAAACGGCCGGAAGAAGAAAACTTCCGACAGCCGCAATGGCGGCAGCCAAAGACTTATGGGTTCGATGTAATCAATCAAAGCGGGAGCAAAACTTCAAGCCATAATCAGGAGAGATTGTGATTTGCCATCCGCAACGCCAGAAGGAGAAGGCTCCCCACAGCCGCAAGGGCGGAAGCCTGCGACTTATGGAATCGATGGAAATGACAAACGGACCCGAAACGTCAAAGCACTGATCGAAAGAGGAAGCAGTTTTCCTTCCGCAATGGCGGAGAAAGAAATGATAAAAGTTCTGATGCCAAAACACAAAAGGAGCCAATGAAAATCAATCGAAACGGGAGAAAAGTCGAAGTTAAAACCGAAAGTCTATCCGCAATGGCGGAGAAAAAAAATGACAAGTCCTTCCGATTCAAACATGCTGTAAATGCATTTAACAAGAGCAATGAAGTTTGATCGGACATTGGATATTTTCAAGCGTTAAAGCAAGTTGTAGATCAATCCAAACATAGGAAAACAAAGAAGAAAATCAACTAATCCAAAGCAAAGGAGGGTCCTAAATTTTTTTGGAATTTTAGGAATTTGTTGCATCTGCAACAACCTGTTTGGGTCCCTCAATAGACTCATCATTGTGCTAGAGTCAGGTGACACCTGGGGCCTTCAACCAAATACTACACAGACCAATACCCTGTACAAATATCAACGGTGCAGTGGTGTAGCTGGAGTCAAGCATGTGAGACACAACCATCCCGAGAGGCACTAAGGACTCCTCTTAAGTGGTACAAGGAACTCGTCAATGAGGTTAATGAAACTAAGATACAGGGACCTCTGGATCTATCCTCTAGAATAGAATTGTTGTCGTTGATAGAGAGAGACCTGCAACTGACCAAGGAAATGGTGTTTCCTTGGCCAGAAGCGCGAGGTAGATAACCAAAGGTGTGAGACAATATGGGGACTAACACACTGAGTGGGGGAACAGGGGCAGGAGGGGTGCGGGGGACTCAAACTTCCTTTGTTCAGAGTATGATGACAGGGATGACCTGGCAGCAAATGAAACTGACTCATGGGAGAGGGATCATAGCTGTAATACTGGGACTGTAACTGCAGATGGGAAATGCTTGGGGGAGGTAGATACTTTTGGTATTCATGGGATCCAAGGAAGACTCATTACAGAATACTCTAAAAAAAGGCGACCCAAAGGGGGAATGCTGCCAAACTGTAATATGTGGGGTGGTGTCTAAATACATTGTTATGCTACGATCTTGTGGATTTTTATTGAGCCCAATAAAGTAAATGCTAGATGGTGCTTTCAATTTTATAGAGTCTGAAAGCATGAAGAAGACTCCAGTGGGATGTCTTTTTCGTTGATAGTCTCCTGTGCCCGAAAAAGGATAAAAGTGTACATAGGAGAGCTCGCCCATCCTTTAGGGGATTAGGGACTTCTTTATTGTCGATAGTCTAATCAGGCCAGAAAAGGTTAAACCTATACTTACTGGACGGTCATTCAAATACTTTTATGAGCATGAATGAAACCAAGTTTGCTCGACAATATTTTCTTTATGAAAAGGCTGGAAAAGAGCTTAAAGACAACCCATGATGAGCTTTTTTGTAGAGTTTGGTCCCAATGCCCGAGAAAGCATAAAAGGATGCAGAGGGAAATGTTCTTAGCTTGAGTGTGCCAAGGTGGTCCTTTTCATATGGTAGTCAACATAGTCCGCAAAAGGAGATAAACGAGACGATGTAGATGCCCTTTCCTATACTTTAACGAGCGGGAAAGGAAGCAAAGGTGCTTGACAATCTTTTCATTCTTTTAGGAGTCAGAAAAGAGCTTAACAAAAACTCCATAATGGTTAACCAAGCAAGGGGGCACTAATGGTGCCCCCTTGTGGGACAACAGATGATGGTCCAAAGTGGTCATATGTGCAGTATGGATGGAGCAGATGGCTCATGAACATGCCAATACATACAAAGGGAGATTCATGTGATGGTGCACAAATCAGGATGACTTCTAAGGCCCAGAAAATCATAGTGGGAGCATGAGACAAGGGTCTTGGCAAGAGACAGAGGATGGAAAACTGAACCCAGTGGTGTGAACAGTGTCTCAAATGAACCCCGGATGACTCTGACTAGCAGCTAGTGATGTTTCCCCTGGTGCGGTGGTGCACGTGGAAAAACCAGACCAAATGGGGGCCTATGGGTACAAATCTAGCTCAACATACATGCAAAGTGATCCACGTGAAGACACGCAAAGTGACGTGATTCTAGGAAATGGCCCATAGAATCAGTAGGGAGGGAGGCAGTCTAAAGTTCATTTCTCGACCCGGGAGAATTGTACAACTGGGGAGATACGAAGAGGCCTCGACCTTCAGGATAGGTTTGGGGACCTAACGGTATGCTATCCTATTGGTATCTAGATCATACACACAACATATTTTGCGCATGTGTAGAAGTGGGACCGCACCCTCCAGTGGGATTCCAATGGCACAGGGTTAGGGTGGATGTGTTAGATCCACCTGCTCAACTGCAAATGATGCAATGGATTTCTACAATGGACTCACTGTGACTAGACGTGGAACAACAACTGGAGGGGCTCACCGATTCATGGTAAAAAATGATGCAAAACAAAAAATAAAAACTATGCCCCAAGTGCTTCATGGTGAGCGACTCAGGCATAGGACCTTCAGTGAAGGAAATTGACCTTGCCTTGGAGACTCTGCAGTTGGTGCAAAGTATGTGGGGGAAGAGTTTGGAATTCAATGGGAAGACTTGATTCCATGCCATGGGATAAGTGAAAAGGTGTAAAACCGGTGGTGATTTTAGAGATCTCTCCATCATCACGAAAGTGGTGTCGGGATAGATCAGGTGGATCTTCCATGGGTGAGGAGACAAAAGGACTACCGGAGTTAGAGATCATGTAAATGGTTGTGGTGGTCGAGGACGAAACCGGAGGGTGGATATCCTCAATGACCGTGATTTCGGATCCAAGGGAATGTTTTCGAAGAATGCTTAGGGAAGCTCGAAACTCGGCCAAGTCTTGGCAGTGGTGAGAATAATGCCATACAAGCCGCAAAGAGTGCATGCATGGTTTGTTCTCAAAGAAATTTTTTTGGCTGTTGGTAGACTTAGGAGGAAAATGACCAAACAATCCTCCGTTGTATCCATGGCATTCAGGTGTGTGCGAAGTATGGGGATTTTCAGACAATTCTGGGTTGCATGACCCTGTACACCGCACACAGCGCATGGAGGAGTCTGTTGGGGTTCGACTGTCGCTTTGGCGTTTTTTCCCCTAGCCCTCTTTGGATGAGGCGGGGCTGGTGTAAGTGCGGTATGTGGTTTTTTTGGGCCAGGAGGGGGGCTTGACAATGTCTCAATAGATTGGATGGGAGTCAGCACAACTTGGGGCATCAGGGGCTGGACGGGTGGTTCCAGGTACCATACTGGAATTCCCAGCATAAAGTTTGGTAAATTCAAAGTAGCCATAACAAGCTTACTTACAATGCCATATTGTGGGAAGAGGAAGGGAATTGTATGGACTAGGAGAGAGCCCCAGTAATTCCCAGGGGATTGCACTTGAGTTTGCATTTGTGGATGGGGTTGCGGTTGTGGTTGGGGGTGCAGTTGCGGTTGTGGTTGGGGGTGTGGTTGTTGTTGGGGTTGCGGCTGTGTTGGGGCTTGGGTGCCATGGTGCTAGATGAGAGCATGCATAAATCCGCAGTATCTCTTGGTGTCGGTGGAGGTGGTACCAAGGGGAAGGAAGCCGTCATGGAAGTGTCGGCGAACAACACGGGGCCTACTTCCAATAAAGATGGGGTGGCCACACTATCAAAGGCGATATCAATAGTAGGGATAACATTGGCTAGTGATATTGGGCCCTGTGGATCATGGTAAGTTAGTTGTTCCACCGCCACGATATTCCCGTCATGAGGGGACATCATAAGGCGGAATACAGTGGATGCCACGGCTCTCATGGCGTACATGTAGCTCCGTCCCAAGAGAAGGTTATAGTCCAACTACGCGTTGACCACCTCTATGTCAATCAACATTGTTTTTCCGACTAATAATATGGGAACATGTGGGAGAATGCCTTGAGCTTTTGTGGGGTGGCCATCATAAGCACATAGAGTAGCAGTGGATGGTTATAGGAGAGGGGATCCAATTTTATTCCAGACCAATGTGTACATGAAGCAAGTTAATGCCCCTTCGTCTACAATGCAACGATGCACAACCAAATTCTGAATGGATAGTACAATTTGGAAGGCAATGGTTGATGACATTTTGGGCTCTCCTTTGTCCAAATCAAAAGTGATCAATTTGGAGTTAGAGGGGTCTATGACACCAAGGGAAGCTATAAATTATTTCCGCTATGGAGGGTATGTTTTGAGCACCTCGAGAGCGAACATGGCCGTAGGTGATTGGGCCAAATCACCAATGATGCTATAGTTTAATACCGCTCTAGCAGTGGCGTTATTGGCGAGACGCCAAAAGGGGATTCACGGACCTTTAGCTGCCCCATCCATTGGGGGGGGTAGGGAGGTGAAGAGGAACGTTAGCAGTGTTGGATGTGGATGTCGCTAATGGGTCAGGGGTTTTAGTAGCAGATCTGTACTGGTTTCTCCTAGTCTATAGGTTGATCTCTTCATTTTTCATCGCTAGTAGGCGATGAACACCTGTTTCTGTAAGTGAGGGCACATCGGGAGCAGGTGGGGGCAAAGGCGCAATTTCTACCAATCCTTGGATTGGTAAGGGGTTTTGGAGCACCATGGGTGGAGGGCCCGGTGATGCTGGATTAGGTTGGGCTTCCACGTTGGTGCCCCGCTGAACTTCATCTTAGAGATATTTTTTGGCACGTTCCATGAAAGGGAATTCGTGAGTGTAGTGCTCGTAGACATTACACAGTTGGCATGGATGGTTGGTCCGTAATGGAGCGCATCGAGGTGGGTTAGGATGTTGGGTATTTTGAGCTAGCGGATTGGTGCCATTGTTGGGAGGGTTTCGTTGTTGGCCGCCTCCTTGGGGTGGGTTATTGCCCCGGTTCCTAGCTTTGTTTCTATTACCTTGCCCTTGTTGGTTATTGGGGGAGGGTTGGTTGGGACAATTTTGCTGAGCAAAAACTTGCCTTGCAGGCATTGGGGGAGCTGGAGCAGGCGCCAAAACAGATTGCATGGGTGGCGCATAATAAGCCGGAGGATATGGAGGAGATTCAAATACGGTCATTTGTCCTGAATATGCTTATGCTGGCCAAGTCGGCGCATGGGTTTGTTGAGGTGGCACGGGATGCACATAAGAGGTGGTGGCTCCAGAATGTGCCATAATCCTTGAGTAGTTGGGCACTAGGTGCTATTGGGAAACATTAGGGGTGTTTCTTGGTTGCGGTGGAATCCTAGGAGGTGTCTCGTAATACTGTTGGTGCTGGGAGACGGAGCCTGTGATGCCATCCGCAGCATGGGATGTCCCCAACGTGTCATGGTAGGAGGTGCTGGCACGGGGGGGCATCTAGAATTATGGTATATAGGTATCCATTCTGAGCATAGATTAAGTCAAATTGTTGGGTCTTCAGGATGGCCTCCTCTTCGGATTGGGGACGTTCAGATGCGACGTCCTTTTCTATAGGTGGTAGCAAAGTTTTTAGGAACCAATCCAGGAAGATCCTATCATCAAGCTGAATCTTGCACAAACTACGGCGTCGCTACCACTCATGGATGTGTTCGGTTATGTGGGTCGCAGTATTCTGGTAGCAAGATAGAAAGATCTCCATCCCTTCGTTGTATCTGACGAGGAGTTGGAAATACTGTAGGTACATGAAAGCCAATGAATTGAATGTTGGGTAGGAGGATTGAGGTAGCTCAATGTACCATCTGGCTGCGGCGCTGGTGAGGGTGTGTTTGAATAGCATGAGTTTGATCGAGTCATCCACGATGATGTTCGAAGAGCACCATAGATGAAACGACATGATGTGATTTTGAGGGCACTCACTAGCCTTCCTTTCAAACTTCGGAATGTCTAAGGGGAGTTTGGTTGGCATAGGAGGCCAATGGGGTTGGTGGCTAATTGGGCCATTAGTTAACTTGGACAAATCAAGAAAGTTAAGATGAGCCATGAACGAGAGGTTAGACCCGAGGTTGGTGACTGGGGGAGCGGCGATGGAAACTGGGTTCGTAGGAATGTGATGTCCCTATGTGACTGGGGGAACTTGAAGTTCACTTCCCACAATGGGGATAGTCGAGACAGTCGTGGAAGGGCCACTGTCACTAGGTATGAATGGCAGTACTTTGGTAACGAAAGGGGTTGGTGTGGTCCCGACGCTAATGGGTTGCGGACTCACCATGGTGTTTGTAGCAGTGCTAGGGCTGCTAGCTGCAATTATGGTTGCTATGTGAGGCATGAACGTGGGTCCGCTGCCAACCGTCCCTCCAAAGAAGGGGTCAAGATTTATGCCAACCATGGTGCTAGAAGATGCGGAGTCCAAATTTGGCTTGGATTGGTAGGAATCCGAGTCATAATTAGAGGTTGTATGGCCTTCTTATGGTGAGGAGGGTTGTCGAGAGTAGTCTCAATGGTGATGGTCTAAAGACCCGAACTGAGGTGGATCACCTCTTAGGTGTGAGGAAGAGCATGGTGGATCAATGGTGTCTGTTTGATATTGTCTAGTACTAAAAATTGGACCCCGGTTTCAATGGTTTCCTATTGGCTTACAGGTGGTCACTTGGCCACCAAGACTGCCAGAAGACAACACTTGGATTTTTCCTCACGGGCGTTCTAGTCAATCAGTAGGGGTCGATGCCCGTTTCGCTTGGAAATTCTTCTCGTTGGACAGCTACTTTGGGGTTCCCGTGGTATTCCTCACAATGAGTTTTAGGGAATAGCCCAAGCACTTCCCATGGTTAAGGAAATCAAGGACTTATGTCCTCAAATTACAGAGTTTTGAATTAAAGTAAATTGGTTACTTTTAGGGGTTTTCTCGGCGTCATGAACCGAGTTTGGTTGATTATGTGGTGTGGTTGTGTGCACTTTTGTGAATGGATTCTGTTTATTTTAAGTCACTTTTTGCAAATATATGGTTTAGAAAATGGTTCTGGTTTTTTGTAAGGTACTTGGCAACCTGTAATGTGGAAATACCAGTAAAAATGAACAGAATTGAAAAATGCAACTATGAACTAACAACCATGTAAGTTTGTCTAGTGACTACCCTATCTTTGTATCCCTCATAGGCCAAGAAAGGGTGACGGGCTCTCATCAAAGTGGAAACAAGCCCACCCGTAAATCCTCAGGTCACCCTTCAAGCACAAGGTTGGTCAACAGGGAGGACACGAATGACATGAGACCCCCTATTGTCTCCACCCCCTCTACCTTCCAAGTCACCTGTTTTTAATGGATTAGAGAAATAACTCAGATAGGTGCCTATTACTACACTTGAAGAACCCTCCGTCTACCCGAGAGGGTGATGACTGAGTAGAGGAGAAAGGGCTTTACAAGGGGGTTTGTTTCCACTGATTATTTAAAACTTAAAAACTAACTGTGCAGAAATAAACTAAGTATTTAGGCAAATTTGTATTTGTAAATGATTAAGCACATACGCAGTCAATACTGAAAAAATTACTTGCAAGGAAAAATAGGTTGTTGGAAAGTGGTGACAGAGCCGTACTGACAGTCTGAATAAAAGCAAACATGCAGTCCGAAAGTCAGATCCGGAACCAAACAGACAAACCCAAAAGTTTAAAATGAAAAAATGGATCACGCATCTGTAGAAGACATGTTTTTGCGGGGTAGATTATGATCAAACTGTGAGGAATTAGCTCAAACGGTTGAAAACCCACTTCCCAATCATGCCCTTTTACACCTTTATCACAAACAGATTTGCAAACCAATCAACAATTTGGGTAGAAAATGTGTCCGAACAGAGGTGAATTTTCTACAAATTCAGTTCGATCGTTTTTGCATAGTTCAACGACTTGCAAATATGGGGATTATCAAAGAACGACCGATAGTAATTGGTACTATGGCCAAATGAAATAAAATAGAGGACAGCCAAAAGTAACTAGTACTGTGGCTGAATGAAAGAAACTAGAAAGATATGACAGTAAAGAAAATGAAAGAAAAACATTGATCAACTATTTAAAATCTAAAAAAACTATTAAAACCCCAAGGATCCAATGGGATCGACCCAACGGAGTCGCCAAACTGTAGCCAAGGAAAAACCATGTCTACATGTAGAATCACCTAGCTTCCATCTATAGGACAGAAGGATAGAGTCTCTGTGAGGAAAGAAAAATAAAACCCTGCAAAACAATGTTATAAATGAAAAGACGAAACCCTGCAACAAACTGTTAGAGCTAAGCTAAACATGAGCATATACGGATTGCGAAATAAGAAAATCAAGGCATAACACAATATAACTATGTATTTTGAAGGAGGGCCACCATGCCCTAACTTTGAAGCTGCCTCTCCACAGGCTGGGAATGGGTGGAGCTATGGCTCAACACACCATGGGAATGCGAATGAGCAAGTGGGGGGAATGGAGCTGTGAGGGATGAATAACTTGAGAGTGAAAGGGCTCTCAAGGTACTCATGTGGACATTACGATGACATAGTGAAATGGAATGTGTTTGATCATGACCCCCACCCCTCCTTTTATAACTTTTTTCTCCAATTTAGGGTTTTTACCCCCTAGTTAGTGTTTTTTGGCCCTACCTAGGGTTTTAAGCCCTTTTTCCTTATTTTGTAGCTCCTTTAGTGATTTTAGCCCCTTTGTGGCCTTTTTAGCCCCTTTGTGAGACTTTTGGCTCCTTAGTGGGTTATTTTGGCTCTTTTGGGGTTTTTTAAGCCCTTTTTAATTATTTTTGAGCCTTTGGGAGAAAAACATAGGCTAAAGATGGGTGTGGGGGTCAAATGGGTTAGGATATGGATGTCTGCAAGTGGTGTAGGCTAGATGGAGATTAGTGAGCAAATATTTATGTCAACAGGAGGGAAGAATCTATGAGCCTTCAGGCGTGAGGACGAAACACAGAGAAGAAGAGGGAAGGTAGTTCAAAAGTCGACGATCCATGGCTCGTGTGGGTATGCTGGCATCAGAGGGAGGAGAAGACATGGAGTAAAGGCTGGAAGGGACAAGAGTAAATAAGGAGGAAGGGGAATTAAGGAGGGGAGGAGAGGGAGTCCACTAGATGAGGAGGAAGCCATGAGAGCTGCCAAGGGAAGGCACGGAAAACCAGTTAAGGAGAGCACAAGCAAGAGGGGGGGAATGAGCAAGGGGGGAAGGATTAGAACTAGGTTAGGGGATAAAATTGTGAACAACTTCTATACCATTGAGGGACAAAGAATCTAGGGGAAGGGAGGCCCCTTTATTGGCTAAATTATCAGCGTAAGCATTGTTCGATCTAAGGATATGGAAGAAGAAGGTGTTGGGGTAGAGATTTAGTTGATAAATCCTATAGTATTATTTCCTACAATTGATGGAGCCTGTGGAATAACTTGAGTCCCCAAAGATGAGAAGGTTTGAGATGATTCCTTGATCTGCCATTTCTAGGCCTTGCAAAATCACCAACCATTCTACCTCATTGTTAGTCTTATGTCCAATACCCCAAGCAAAGGTCTTAACTGTTTGTCCTCCAGGGTCAAGGATGACCCTTCCTGCACCTGCCTCCCCAAAAAATATCTATAAATTATTACATAATTAATATCTTCAACATTAAGTATTTAATACGATTTTGATTTTTGTAAATGACAATGATATTTTCTTATGAATTGTTAATTATTATCCAATTATTTTCATGTCAAAATTTAACTTTAACTTTGGCTTATATATAACTATTAAATCAAAACATTTCTAAATTATGAAATTAAATTTTGGTTATAAATAACTATTAAATTAAACCTAGGTATGTAAAACTATTAAATTAAAATATTTTTAAATTATTAAATTAAACCATTTCTTAAGACAGGTATAAGAAGCTTTACTGCTAATTTCACTTGTTTTATATATAAATAAATTAGGTATTCTCAAAAACAAAAATACAAAAACACTTATATTCTAAGAATTTAAATTAAAACCGTGCCAAAAGTTGATAATGGGTCAAATATTCCGTGCGTTTAGGCTCCTCGAACCCGAAAACGTGAGTCGATCTAAGAAAATAATAGTGGGCCTTCACATGAGACAATAAGCTCAACCAAATATGTAATTTTTTAAAACATATATTATTTTATTATTATTTTCTTGTGTCATTACTCCTTAACTCAAAATACACATTATTAGTGTTTCTTTCATAGCTTTTTCATTTCTCAAGCATTTAAAAAAAATTGATGTTGCACTACTAGACATTGATCTCTACATGTTATAAAAAACAATTTCATGATCATTGCATTAAGACCTTTAAAAGTGGGCCTCAAACTTGACGTACTATTTTTTCTCTATATGTCTACCAAATTTTGTAGGTTGATTCGATCATTTAGGCACTCAAAGGTGGGACCCACAAAGACATGCTTTATCATTTTCCAAAAAAAATGTAACTATTAGAAAATATAAAACATGAGATAGTTAATAATACTTTCAATGGATAAAATTTATATATTAAAAAACATGAGTCAATTTCCTACATTTCATCTTTTTTACTTAAAGCAAGATTTATTGTGTAAGTATCTCAAAATATCCATGTATGTTGAGGGATAACTATCTTTCCAATTTTCTATTGCATCTTATGCGTCAAAAGAGACTCTCATTAGAAAAGAGACACATTCATATACATAAGAGACACAATTGTAAAGAAGTCATATGCATGATGCTCCTGCAATCTATTTGTTAAGCCCCTGATAGGATATTGATTACTTTATTGATTACATATGTTGTATAACTAAAAAAGATCCAAGGTAGAGAGACTAGAAGTTCTAATGGCAAGAGTTGGAAATAAGATAGTTAAATTTTTAGGAACTCGGAATTTGGAGTACAATAGCTCATTAAAAATATTGTGATGAGGATAACAATATGAGATGAAAAATATATGCTAAAGGACACAAACTGAATGCAAGAGGGATGCAAAGTAGACACAAAGTGGAGGCAAGAGGGATGCAAACTGGATATAGGAGGGACACAAAATGGACTAAGAATGTAAGAGGGGCACAGAATAGACTCAAAGTGGATGCAAACTAAATGTAAAGCAAGAAACAATGGTGCAAAATTGGTCATGAGTAGACGTGAAATAGATGTAATAGGGACACAAAATTTGAAAAAGGGTGTTACACTAAAATCTCTTCATGTTGAGCCATGTGTTAACCCTATGTCTAATCCCTAAAGTTCTCTATGCTAAACTGGGTTGATTTGAGGTTTTTCCTACCCTTTTTACCCTCTCTATATAGGTCGACGCTCTTTCCCTTCATGCTAGGTGTGTCGGTGGAACTCTTTCCCCTCATGCAAGGTGCATTGACGCTCTATCTCCTACTGCTAGGTGCATCGGTGGTGTTTTGAGGGAAAAAAACAAAGCTTCGAGGCCCTTCTCGAAGGTGGATGAGGTGAAGGACTTTCCCCACATTCTAGGTGAGGTGGCATTCAATTCCTAACCTATGGGGAAGATCCCTTAGACCCCTCCTCCTAATACTCAACCTACTCTATCCCTTTAACCTTATAAATTGAACCCTCTCTCCATTGTGAAAGGATGAAGGACTATGGTACTTTTATGCTGGTGGAATTTCTAGGTGATCCCTATCATTTTTTGGGAGGCTTACTATCTTGCTTTGGAGGCTTGGCTTGCATTGTTGGATGGAAGGTTGCAGCGTTAAGGCTTGGTTGCGGCATTCCTCTTTTTTGTAATTCTATGTATCTCCTTGATTACATTAATACAAATCTCTTTCCATAAATTTTATTGTGTTGATGAAGTTTATAGCATTCTTCCGTAACTGTTAGCTTGGATCAATTCATGTTTAGATACACATGTACTGTTTGCTTGTTTCCACTTTCTCTATAGGGTTTTGAAGCTCAAGATCTGAAGTCTCTAGAGCTTGGATCAACAAAGAGAGAAGAGGATTTGAAGACCTCGGGTAAGTGATCTATCTGTTGGCTTGCATTTTTATTTGATATAGAAAAGTAGGATGTATTATGTACTTGATTTTTATCCACTTGGACTAGGGAGATCTGGCTTGAGTCCACTTGAGTAGATTTATCCGATAACAAATAATGGCGACCATACTGGGACTACCTCGAATTCTGAGTCTTTGGTAAGTTGAAACCTCAACCTTCATTTTCAATTTGTAGATCTACTTTTTCAATTGATAGATATGTAGATCTGCTTTGAATTTGATTGATTTTCCTCTATCAGCCTTTGGATCTTCATATTTTTTGGTTCACTAGGTTTTCTGGTGATTGTTTGGGTTCATTTTTCGGACTGTAACTTACTTTTCTGTTGCTTTTTTATTTTTCAAATTTCCATCTCGACCACCGCTCCTGGGCTGTATATTAAATGCGGTTATGGAGTTGCCACCACGTATTCCCTGTCAGCATAAAGTGGTGCCACTGCTCTTTTTATGTGTGAAAGAAGCAGTGCTGGAACTGGTAATGCTTTAGTGTAAACTTGCAGTAGGCGGTGCCACCACTCTGTTCATGTGAACAAGAAGCGGTGATCAGGTTGGTAACGCTCTATTCAACACCTGCAACTCATGGTGCCAGGTATTATTTTTAGCCTTGTTTGGTTTTTTATTCTTAAATGCTTGTTTTTAGTATTTGATATCCGTGGTTCAGATTGTTATAGTTGTGGTTTGAACTCTGCAATTTATTTTTGAATAGAAAACTCAATAAAAAATTATAAAAAAAGGAGCCAAAAAAAGAAAAAAAAATCTCGAGGGCTCACGCCCCCGGACCCCCCTATAGCTCACAAGAGAATTCATAGATGTTTTCGAGAATTGTGATGGATGCTGGTCTTTAAAGTTTCATAGTTGGCTTTGAATGGAACTTGGTTTTGCTAGATCTCTGATTTCTGCCTTCTTTGATAGAACAAGAAAAGATTCATTTCAATTTTTCTTCATTTGTTATACATGATTTTTGTATGTTTTTTTTCCTATTTTCAAAAATTGTGAAAATACATATAAAAGTTATTGTATAATTTTTCGATTAGTTTATTCTCACTTTAGTTGAAAAATCTGAACACTTTTGTTTAAAAAAGTTGTAACAATCTTTTCTTTCTTTTTATTGGAGATCTCACTTCTTTTTTAATTCAAAAGAGAAGCTTTTGTTTGTTTTAGTTAGGAACAGATCATATAAGCAAGTTTGTTTTGTTTTTGTATGGGATTTATTCTGTGTTTCAAAGGAATTGAACCTCTCTCTCTCTTCCTTAAGTAGGGAATACCCTGAAATTTAAAGTGAAATTTTGCACAATCATAATCCATGGGTTTACTTTTTATGTCCTCACCTCATGCATTCACCTAACTGTTCAAGATAAATTTAAGTGTTAGTTTAAGTTTAAAATCTTTAGCAATTTGTGTGATAAGTTAGAGACATGTTCTGATGTCTTTATACGTAGGAGCTGTCGTTTATTTCTTGCACCCCATCCCGTGGACTTGTAGTTCTTCGACGTACCAACCGGTATATCGAACTGCCTTTCACGTATCCTAGAGGTATATCAAAAGGTACTTCATGTACTCGGTAGTAGATTGGAAGGCTCCTATCAAATGGTTGTGCATTAGACAACACTACTACAGAGTGGAGCTCCCATGTAACTTGCGTATATCAGGAGACACCTTTAGGAATCCTGTGACCAACCGAGAAAAGTCCTTTGGCCATCCTATCATCACAATACACCGAGAACAACACTCAAGGATATTACTACGCATGTACCGTCCATGTAGTCAGGTATTCAGGAAAGAGTATGGTCCCAATCCTCCTTGTTGCACTCTATTGCTGGACCCTACAGTATATAGCGAGTTGTAATGGTTTGACAATCCCGTGAGGTTCCATACCTTTAATACACTCCTCTCACATTGTTTGCTTGTTTCTTTAGTTTGAGTAGCGCTTGTTGCTTGTACAGTTAGAATTTTTTAGAAGAGAGAGATAGTTTTGTTACATAGTTATGGATTCGCCTTCCAGGACTACCAACGAAGAGACTCCTTCAGCAAGCACGTCTTTTGTTTTCCCTCCATGTGGGGATTTTGGTCCTCCTTTCATGGCTATGTTAAGCCTTCCTGGATTAACTATTGGATTGCATGTTTGGTTATTCTCTAGTTCAGTTATCCCATGTGCACTAACTGCTTCCGATCCTAACCCTTCATTGTGAGAGCAAAAAACTCATGTTGATTCCTCGCCTTTTTTGCCAGATGTGTCTTCTCCCTTTTCTCTCTCTTCGCCTGTTGAAAATTGTAGTACTAATAGTCAAGTGGATAAGAAGAGGAAGAAAAGGAAGATTAAGAAGAAGAAGAAAAAACAAAAAACCAAGTCTCAACCAATCACTCCTCCCAATGTGGAGAGTGTTGATCTGCACACCCAAAGACCACGTAATCCTAAATTCCCTTGCAGGATTTGCAAGGGTGATCACCTTCTGAAATATTGTCATGGTCTGGCCCTAATTTTAGAAGAATGATCTAAGGTTTCTCGGCAACTGATGTCATCATCATCTAATCATCATAGTGATGATACCCCCTCATCCAATGACTCTGTGGTTATGAGTCGAAAAGGTAAAGTCAGGAATCCTTGTTTGCTCTGTAAGGACATGCACTTTACTTACCTTTGTCCTCGCATGGATGAAGCTTCTAAGTGGTTGGAAGATATTACTGTTCCTCAAAAACGGCTTCCAACAGGTTATCGTAAGTTGTCTCTTGAACCCCCACTGGTTGACAAAGTGGTCGATTCAATTTCATCCGTGGTCGATCCCACTCTTCCTTCCAAGAGTGATTTCCAAGTGGTCAATTCGAATTCATCTATGGTTAATCCCAATCTTCCTTTTAAGAGTGAAGTTAAAGTGGTCGATTCGATGTAATCTCCACCTGATCCCACTCTTTCATCAGAGAGTGTTAAGATTGAATTAGTCGCTTCAACGCAATCTTCGTCTTGTCCCTCTCTTCCAATTGAGAGTGAATTGAAACCTACTGAAGTTTTCGTAGTTTGTTCTGATTGTTCTATGCAAGAGGAAATTCTGTCTCTTTCGACAGAATCCTCTCCAAGTAATGAGGTTATTTCCTTTGAATGGAGTAACCTAACAAAATCTCGTCTTCATTCGAGTGTTCCTTTCCAGATAGTTGTGAAAGTTACTGCTAGGAGGATGCTTCGCATTGTTGCTGATGAAGGGGATTTTGTTAGCATTATATCCTCAACTGCTTGGAAAGATTTAGGTTCTCCTCAGTTTGTGCTAGCTGTCGATCAAATACTGGCTTTTAATCAAATACCTAATGTGGCTTTAGGGATCCTTCCTCATTGACCTATTACATTAGGAGGGAGAACTGTCTGTATTGATGTTATGGTGGTCCAAGGTCCTTTAGATTTCAATATACTCCTTGGACGTGATTATGTGTACGCCATGAAGGATGTAGTGTCCACACTCTTTAGAGTGATGCATTTTCCCCATGATGGGAAGATTGTGACCATTAATCAACTTTCCTTTGTTACACTTGACCATTGCATCATTCCTAGTAATGAGATTGCCCTAAATGTTCTGCATGTTCTTGTGGTTCCTTCCCCTTCTTCTAGTTAGCTTCTTCCCATCATAGGTAAAATGGGGGGCATGGCTCAAGTCTATGGACATCATACTGGAGTTAAGATGCTAGATTTTATGTAAAGGGGGAAACCTACCAAACTATGGATATCATGTTGGGTAAGAACATGCACCTATGAGCGTAGTTCCCATCTTGTGTCAAGCTCGTTAAAAAATGAAATAGGCACTCGTGAGCATAGTTCCTATTCTATGTCAAGCTCGTTAAAAACTGAAACAGATGTTAGTGAGCATAGTGCTCATTCCGTTTCAAGCTCGTTAAAATATGAAATGGATGTCCTCAAGCATATTTAATCTCTGTTTCAAGCTTGTGTAAAAATGAAACAGGTCCCCACAAGTATAGTTATTTTCTTTTTCAAGATTGTGTAAAATTGAAACAGGTCACCTTGAGCAGTGTTTATTCTTGGTTTCAAGCTCGTTAAAAAATAAAACTGACCTTGAGTAGATTTCCTTTTTCATGTCAAGCTCCTTAAAAAAATGAAACAGATTCTTCCATTGTGTCAAGACTCAATATTTGAACCTTCATTTCATCTTCTTGTAAAGCAGATGAAACGAAGCTTGGGGGGCATGTACCCTACCTCTTCATGTTGGATTTAGTTACTTGACAGTTATAACAGGGGAAAGTACCAATCACTAAACATCATGTTGGGAAATCACCCATCAATGGGAGCCATTTTGAGCATACTTTCTTTAGTTTTGAGTTCGCTAAACCATGAAACAACCCTTTGAGCACAATTTTTTCTCTATTACAAGCTCGTTAAAAAATGAATCAGATACCTCGAGCATTCTTTGAACTGATCTTCAAGCTCGTTAAAAATAGTAAGATGGTTTTGCGCTTACTTTATCGCTTTTTCATGCTCTGATCAAACATGAAAAAGGTTCTGAGTTCCTTTTATACCTTCGATGTGCTCATTAAAAACTTAGTGAAGAGGTATCGAGTGTACTTTTACTATTTTTTAGACTCATTAAAATTCGATCATGAAAAAAGAACCTTAATAGAGTCTTCTTTAAGCTCTTTTCAGACTCTTAAAATGTGAAAAGATCGCCGAGTGAACTTGTCTTCTTCACACTCGTAAAAGGACTTGAAGAGTCATCTTCTTGGTGATAGTTTACCCCTTTTTTGGACCAGGGGGGGCTACTTACGAAAAAGGTATACTCCAGCCAATCATGTCTGGAATATTTCTCATGGGAATCATTTTATACTTTTCGGGCCTCGGAGACTAATTTTACAAAAAATTCCACCCTGGAGTCTTCTTAGTCATTTCAGACTCTCTAAACATGAAACGCCAAATGAGTTTACTTTCGTTGGACTCATAAAATCAAACAATGAAGGACCCTTTCTGGGAATGAACCTCTCCTTTCTCAGTTTCATAAAACATATGAGAATGGATTCATCACTTGATGAGCTATAATGAGTGTTTGTTACCCTCTTTGAACTCGTAAAAACAAAAAGAGGCACTCATCCTTCGTGATGGGAAAATTAAGGAAAGAGTTTGTGTTTCATTGCATTTATGGTAGTACATAGTTACTCTTGAACATGGCACTCATTTGCATATGCATTTCAGTACTTGGATGATCCATTTGTCTTTGAGTCCTGCTGATTCCATGAATCTTCTCACCTCACTTAAGTTGTCCAAGAATACTCCCGTCATCATTTTCATTTGGGGATGGGTATCAGTCTCGTCAAATTCAATACTACCAAGTAATTCCATGCCCATGTTCAAGAGAAATTTGGTCATATTTTCATTGTCTACAATCATTTTACCTTCTATCATGTTGGTCATCCTTGAGTAAGTTTCATACATCACTCTATTGTCTGGTTTACTCTAAAACATCTATGATCATGTTTTGTGTTGATGATGGGGGATTCATCATGGCCATCCATCGACGAGTCTATTCCTGTCAACTTCAGGATCTCATTCAAGAATTAGACTTAGAAACCAAGACACGTACCTTGGATCTGCATGCCTCAATGGTAGGTTACCTCACTTTCAACATGAGTTTACATCATTGGCTCTTAATTGAAAGATCTCATCGAGTGTTTGACTCCAAATCCTTTATTCACATTTGATGGTATGTACTGAGATACCTTGGGAATCATTGACATAAATGGTGATTTCCCTTGCGCTTGTTAACAATTTACATCAGTGACTGGTAATCAAGTGGTTTCTACCATGTTCGACATCAAGACAATGTAATCACATGGTTAGATTCGTATCATTGCAGGTTTGGCTTGAAGACCCTGGGTTATCTGATATTTTTCCCAGGTTGTGATGGATTTTGTTTGAGTCATATTACACGGATCCATTTTGTATTGGTCATGGATGTGTTATTATCTCATCATGGATCTACGTTTGTGTCTAGTAGCCATGATTGTGTTAAATCGGTCTCTACTACCATGGATCTGCATTGTATTGGTCGACAACCATGTTATGAGTCATATGAGATTTGAGTCAGTTGTACTACAACAACTTCCATCCAACATCCTTGCCTTCGATTTCTTCACTTCGCAAAGCATTCACCTATCACATTCCTCTAGCTTCATGCTTTGGGGGGAATTCTATTACACCGAAATCTCGTCATGTTGAGCCATGTGTTAACCCTATGTCTAATCCCTAAACTTCTCTCTGCTAAACTGGGTTGATTTGAGGTTGTTCCTACCCTTTTTATCCTCTCTAGATAGGTTGACGCTCTTTCCCTTCATGTTAGGTGCGTCTGTGGCACTCTTTCCCCTTATGAAAGGTGCGTCGGCGCCCTGTCTCCTACTGCTAGGTGTGTTGGTGGTGTTTTGAGGGAAAAAATGAAGCTTTGAGGCACTTCTCGAAGGTGGATGAGGTGGAGGATTTTCCCTACATTCTAGGTGAGGTGCCATTCAGTTCGTAACATATGGGGAAGATCCCTTAGACCCCTCCTCTGAATACTCAACCTACTCTATCCCTTTAGCCTTATAAATTGAACCCTCTCTCCATTGTGAAAGGAGGAAGGACTATGGTACTTTTATGCTGCTGGAATTTCTAGATGATCCCTATCATCCTTTGGGAGGCTTACTATCTTGCTTTGGAGGCTTGGCTTGGATTGTTGGATGGAAGGTTGTAGCGTTAAGGCTTGGTTGTGACATTCCTCTTTTTTGTAATTCTATGTATCTCCTTGATTACATTAATACAAATCTCTTTCCATAAATGTTATTGTGTCGATGATGTTTAGAGCTTTCTTCCTTAACTGTTAGATTAGATCAATTCATGTTTAGATACACAAGTACTGTTTGCTTGTTTCCACTTTCTCTACAGGGTTTTGCAGCTCAATATTTGAAGGCTCTGGAGCTTGGATCAACAAAGAGAGAAGAGGATTTGCAGACCTTGGGTAAGCGATCTATTTGTTGGCTTGCATTTGTATTTGATCTAGGAAAGTAGGATGTATTGTGTACTTGATTTGTTCTAGATCCACTTGGACTAGGGAGATCTGGCTTGAATTCGCTTGATTAGGTTTATCCGATAACAAAAGGAAAGAAAAAAAGATGCATGACATGTGAAATGAGATGAAAAGACAAGGTTCCTAAATATTTGCATGTGTCTCATTTTCCATTTTGCATAAACTAGGACACTAAAAATTTCATATTGTAGTAGTGGTTCAAAGCTTATGAATAGCATATTTAGTTTATAATAATAAGAAAAATGTTTATACCATCTTATTGTGACTTAGGGTTCATATATCTCCATAAAAGTTAAAATTAAAAACAATACATTCAACAATATTTAAAAATGAAAGAAAACTTACGTATGAACTTTAAAAATAAAATTGATTTATAACAATTAATAATTAATATGTTTTACTATATTTAGAAAAAAGAACTTTTGAAAAGACATATTGACTTTTAAACTACCTTATTTACTATAAATATACAATAACATATTCATTATAAATACACAATAATAGCTTTCTTAATTGTGATTTGTTAAGATATTTTTCCATTTTTTCAAAACATTATAGGTATATATTCAAATATTAAAACAATTTTTAATGCTAATTAATATTAATTATTATTTAAAAAAAAATATATTTTTATATATTAAAAACCATAATTTTATTAATTAAAAAAATAAATTTAATTTTTTTATTCATCATTACTCAACTAGCCTGAAAATGATAGTTCATAAATATATAACTTAAAAAAAAGTTCTAAGTAAACTTGTACGATATAAGGGTGAACTCATCAAAAGATGCCATAATCTTATTAATTAAAAAATACTTAATTTTTGTATTCATTATTACTGAACTAATATGAAAATGATGGTTCATAAATATATAACTTAGATACGATGTAAAAATAACTCATCAAAAGATAACATAATCTTATTAATTAAAAAAACAAATTTAATTTTTTTATCCATTACTGCTCATTATTACTCTGAAAATGATGGTTCATAAATATATAACTTAAAAGAAGTTCTAAGCACAATTTCCGTAATCCAACTTGTACAATATAAAGGTCAACTCATCAAAAGAAGACAACTTATTGAAAGGGATGGGCTATCCCCGGACGGTGGACCCCATATCAATGTTTTGAATGTAAAAAGACGTTTCAATTAAAGGGATTTACATCATTTATTTACCCTTAGTTGTGAACGAGGGTTACTCTTTAAGCGACAAATGCCATATATTCTCATTCAACCTATCTATATTGTAGACCATATATACTTTTGTCACATGTTTTCTGGGATTTTGGATAACCTAATAATCTGATAATGTGGACTAAAAACTAGTGTGTGGGAAATATCGTTGCAAAGTCATGGTGTCGTTGAGATATTTATGTGATTGGATGTATATTTTTCATTATAATTGTTTACTTTTTAAATTTTAAATAATTAATATGGGTAATATATAATTATTTTTGTTTTAATGTTTGTTATTGGGGATTTGTGTATTGATTATTGGTTAAAAAATTGCAACTTAAGGGTATTTAAGTTGTCAAAGTATGAGGATTGCACCTGACCCAGATCACACCAACCCTTAATATGGCTAGATTTTTTTGGTGTTTCCTCCCAGACAGCTCACCCCTAAGGAGAATTGAACTCGGGTTGCCTTGCTGACGAGACCCACACCTTAACTGAATGAGCTAGCAAAAATTAACAATGTAGATAATACACATTAATCTAACTTATTAATGTTCTTATTATTATTTTAAAGTGTTAAATAAATATATCATTTTACAATTTTTAAAAATAATAAAATGAGTTTTAATCTACTTATTTGTGTATACAAATAAATCTATGCATATTTTAAATGTTTAGCCACTATCATAAACGTTTCTATTGTAATTTTATGATGCCTAATAATTCTAGATATTGAAATTTAGATCTAGAAATTTAGTTAAGAATGAAAAAATCTTCATTTCTTATCATTCATTTTTAACATTTAAGATACATAATTCAAAGATTATAATGTCTACACCCTTATTCTTAATTAATAAAGTTAGCTCTATTTTCCTTTGTATAGAGTGTTAGGAGTGTGTTAAAGGGATAGCATTGACACATGTCAAGTAGATGGATAAGTGGCAACATGATGATATGATGGCTACACATGTCAAGGAGGGTGAAAGGATGAAGAAGGCCATTATCATTCAATTAGTTAGTTTGATGTTTATTTCTTTAACTTGCCTAAGAATTATTCCATATTCCATGAGAATGATGAGATTACATGAGCAGGTGATGTGGGGGCATCCATCAAACCCACCATGAGCTTCTGGAGACACTAGGAAACATGTGGGAAAAAGGAGCATACTTATAAATGAGAAATTGGAGATAGATGGTAGTTTTTTTTTTTGGTAAGTTGAGAGCTATTCTATTAAAAAAAGAAAAAGAAAATGTTGGTACATACAGAGTTACAAAATAGCCTGCTTAGGTGGAGCGGTAATGAAGTGCCAAAATGAGACTGGGCCCTCCCTCTGGGAAGGAAAACATGTCCATGGAACCCTCCCTCCCAGAAGGAAAACAGGCCTTCCAAGTACACATTAACAAAAAAAACCCTTAGTTTTTGAGGTAGAGGCAAAAAGCCATCTGGTGGATTGTGTTGAAAGCAAAAAACAAAAAAACCAGATATTTCCAAGATGTGAATCACGTGGCCAGGAAGACACCCGAGCGTGAGTCGTGTTGCATGTGGACAAAGAGGACACATAGCCATGAACCGTGTTGCGTGTGGCTAAGAAGATACACGGCCACTAATCATGGTTTTTGCCA
The DNA here is from genome assembly GCA_001517045.1 of Pseudotsuga menziesii. Taxonomy (NCBI): domain Eukaryota; kingdom Viridiplantae; phylum Streptophyta; class Pinopsida; order Pinales; family Pinaceae; genus Pseudotsuga; species Pseudotsuga menziesii. The sequence continues at coordinate 262,215 of LPNX010094323.1, read as the reverse complement.
TGGTACCTCCTCGATAGGGCAAGTGTACCCCGGGGAGTCTGGTTGTGCGGGCTTGCCTGAAGATGTCATCGAGCTTCCATTGGATGTAGCCATGTCTTCATCGCTGGAACTGTTCTTTGCCTCCACGGTTCCTGCAGAAGGTGATTTGGTGGGCAGAGGAGAGGTTTTCCTCGTGACAATTAGGTTGGACAAGAATTTGCATGCAGAGCTAGTGGACGGTCGATAGTGAGGTGGGGGGATGGCGCAAGGTGAAGGGGCAGAGGTGGTGGTTGGGATAGTAGGTGAGCAAGGAGGAGCTTGACGTGCCTCAGCTTGGGGGCCATGCAGTGCAATCGCTTGGTGAGCCGGTTCTGGTTGAGGGGGAGGTACAGGGGCGGGAGGAACCAGGGGGTTGAAATGGAGGACTAGGTGTGTGAGGAAAATTTTGAAGATCCAATAATTCTGTCGACGCTCCACTGTGCGTCCTGCTGCACCCAGTGCACCTGACAGTTCATCCTCCCAGTCCGAAACGGTTCTCTGAACTTTCGCCGGGATTTCCAAGTCGAAGCCATTGTTGCTGGCTTGAGCCGAGAGGGGTATTTGTCCTTCTGCTCGTGTTGTCCGGCCTCGCCCCCTACGGGGAGTGCCCCTTTTTCTTTTGGGCATAATGGGAAAAGCGTAGCTGGATGAAGGCGCTCCTGTGTAGGATAGAGGCTCGCCTGAGTAGAGTAATGCGAAGACGTGCTCGGACTATGAAGAATGCCGCTGTGGCGTAGGGCAACAACGATGGAGCAAGAGAATGGAGAGCTGAGTGAGGAACAACAATGAGGAGCCAGGCAATGGAAAGCCATGGAATGATCCAGAGTAATGGCGGGGAGCGGGTTAAACTCAAGAGTTGGCATCCTTCGCAGTGAATGCTGCTTGTGCGAGTAGCGGCTGCCAGTAGGAAGATTAATGGCGTCTGAGCGAAGATGAGACGACTTAGTCCCGTCGACAAACTGAGAGACGACCAAGTCGCTTGTGGCATTTAAGGCCTCGTTTGATGGCATAGATGGAGGGTTATGCGTGGGCGGGAGAGATTGCATCAGCCTCCACGTTAGCGCTAGTCACACTCGCATCTGGGAGGAAATAGATGGTAGTTGAGTAACCAACAACGATTTAATAATGTTGAACATGAGCATTCCAGGTGTAATCCAAGTGGTATGCTATACTGTTGTGCATGGCATGTGTAGAAGATGTTCACAAGAGTCAATGAAGATGTTTAGTGGAGCATGTGTAGAAGAATAAGCTCCAAGGACCTTTCTATGTCATGGGGATTTGAAGACTCCTATGTGAGAAAATCATGATAGAGTATCAATCTTGTGGTTTGAGTGCCATCAATAAATTTTCTAAGTAAACTATGTATGGACTAAGGTTCATCTATATGTCATGAGATTGTGTATGAATGTGTGAGTGTCCAAGTCCAAATTGCTAAAGTGTTGTCAATTTGCATCATGATTTGCACGGAAAGTAGGAAGGTGTTATACATCCCAATATAAAGGAGATATATCATAAGGAAATTAAATTTTTTTAAATTTTTTTTACTTAAATTTTTATGCACAAAAAATTACTTTTACAAATTCAACTTTAAAATAAATCTTTTATAAATCTACATTATATATTCTTAATAATTCATTATGGTTTATAAATTTAAATTGAGAAATGAACTTCTCCTTTTGGAGTGGGACCCTCTTGAGTCATAAAAATCATGGAGACATAAAATGTTTAATTTATTTAGCTTTTAAATAAGGCTAATCCTCCTCTTAATAAATTAATATTATCCATTCCTTTTTCACCTAATTCAATAATAACGTCAACTTGAAAACGTGAATCCATCAAAGAAAATAATAGTAGGTCTGCACGTGAGAGAATACTATGCCTTGAAGGTTGGTCTCCTCAACATGAGAATAGCAAATTGGATTGAACCTCTTCCGCGAATCAGATATCATGTTTCAAGTTGAGTGATCAGGCCCTCGCTTCCCCGTCACAAGTTGCTGAAGCTAAAATCAAAATAATACAGAATAGTGCATTCATTTTCCGGGCACTGAAACACAAATTGGGGTGGCGGGGTTTAGCACTGAAAGACTTCTCAATCTTATGGTTTTCTGTGTAAATTATATACAGATATAAGTTAATAAGTTTTCTGTGTAAATTATATACAGATTTAAGTTGAGTAGTGATTAAAAGTGTTGTATATAAAAGTTATATATATCAAGATTACAGTGAGAGGACGGAGATGTTCTATAAAGCAGAGGATAGGATAGGAGATGTTCTATATGTTATTACTGGATAAAAATATAAAATAATAAAATTATTTAATTTAAAATATATTAATTTAATTTTAAATATGAATTTGTTTTTAAAATTAATTTGGAGTTGGACCCTTTTGAATCTTAAAAATCATGAAGTACATTGAACGTTATTTTTTAGTGTGTTTAATTTATTTAGCGTTTTAATAAGGTTAATTTTCAATCAATTTATATATTTTTTTAAAAATAAAAAATAAAAAAATTTTAAAAACGAGATTGTTTTGATTTTTTTTTATAGTTAATGTTTTAATTAAATTTGTTTTTTTTTAATTTAAATTTTGTATTCTTTAAATTATGATTTTGTATGTATAAATAAATTTAGTTTTCTCAAAAGGTTATCGTTGATCGCTGTTCCAGGCAAGTTGGATATCAAGGTGCTAAGATCGAAGTGGAAGCTTGGAGCAACAATCATTGCTCTATCAAAGACGGATTAATGATGGCCCTCTCAAAAAGCCAAAAACAATTATATTTAAAAAATTTAAATTGTCAAGTACCTTCAAATTTGATCAAATCTTTTAGGCTAAGCCAACAATACGCCCAATACTCAGCGTGCTGCATGCGATTTAATGCGGCCCCTGCAAGCTTGATGCCGGTTAGATCTCAAGCTAACGGACATAAAACCTGCAAACAATATTTAGCATGCTGCAGAGCATTTAATGCGGCTGCAACACGCTTGATGACCGTTGGATCTTGCGCAGCATTTAATGCAGCTGCAACAGGCTTGATGACCGTTGGATCTTGAGCAAGATCCAACGCAAGATCCAACGGTCATCAAGCGTGTTGCATTTAATGCGGCTGCAACACGCTTGATGACCGTTGGATCTTGAGCAAGATCCAACGCAAGATCCAACGGTCATCAAGCGTGTTGCATGCTCAAGATCCAACGGTCATCAAGCATGTTGTAACCGCATTAAATGCTCTGCACCTGTTAAATATTGCAAGATCCAACGGTCATCAAGCCTGTTGCAGCCACATTAAATGCTCTGCACCATGCTAAATATTGCAAGATCCAACTGTCATCAAGCCTGTTGCAGCCGCATTAAATGCTCTGCAGCATGCTAAATATTATTTTCCGCTTTTTACAGCAGGCTGAATATTGTTGGACAAGGTCAACCTGGAAACGTGATTCAATGAAAGAAAATAATAGTGGGTCTCCAGGCTGAATATTGTTGGACAAGGTCAACCTGGAAACGTGATTCAATCAAAGAAAATAATAGTGGGCCTTCACGTGAGACCAGGCTCCAAATTTGAAGCCTTCAGGACCCGTCAAGGACCCTTTTATCCGTCATAGAAGACCGATTTTTTTTTTAACATGCGAAATAAATTCAATTACTAAATATGCCCGTCAATCAGGAAATGGTAAAATGTTTTTAAAAATTTCACCGGAAGGGCTGATCCAAAATCTGCCCGTCAATAGTTTTTTTAGTGGGCTGAGTCTGGGGCAGCTGGGGGCCGGGGCTTGTGCCATGTGGACAGTGGGACCCGTCACCTGTGACACCCGTCACCCGGAAATTGAAATACATAATATTAAATTATTAATACATTATACAGTGATTCGAATTTCGGACCTCGGTGAAGCAGGCTAATTTACATCAGTGTAATATTTGGTAATCTATCATTTCATATTAACTCCTCCCCCGAGTGACGAGTCCGCTCACAGCTTCCATTGTTTTGGTTTTAAATGGATCTGCAGGCTGCAGTGTTGTGATATCAATGTAGTAGTGGCCGTGGGTACTGCTAACTGGGTACAATTTCGAATTTTCGATGGAATTGGAATTTGGAATGGATAATATGGATTGCAAATTTGCAATTTGCATAGGATTAGAATTTAGGGTTTTCATTTGGCTTTTATTTGATCCTTGTTCACGGAAGGCCAGGACGTTGTCAGTCCGCTCCCATCATTCCCTATTCAGTTCGCAGTTCGCGGTGCGCACAGTCCACATTCAGCCCGGGAAGGGTTTGGATTCGTAAGCCGCGCTAAGGAATTCATTTGAGGTTTGGATCGCCGCCTTAACAGAGGTTTTGAGTGCTTTCTGTCGATGGTTCTTAGTCTCTACGAGTTGGGTGGCCACACAGATTAGGGCCACCAGTACCACCACTGAAGCCACAGCACTGATAAGAACACTCGGCCTCCTTGTGGGGTATCATTGGTTTTCTCCATCGATAACTTCAGTGGAGCTCATGCTCACGGAAGAACTCATTGTCATTTGATGTTACTAGTAGTCTCTGCTCTTCCTATTCTTCTGAGAACACAAGATCATAAGTCTATTCCAAGAAGCTAAAGATTGACAGTGAACAAGAGGGACGCCGGGCTTTGTTTCATCCCCAATTTTTCTTACTCTGTACCTTCGAGGTGGGCACTAAGGATGGCATCTGTCCTTATAAAACGATCTCAATGGAGCTCAATCTTCAGTCAATGGTAGTCGAATGCAAAATTATGTCTACATGGAATGTATTCAAGGTATTAAGTCAAAATCCGATTGCGTGAGAGAGAGATAGGTCTACACTGCTGCGCAAGAAGTTTGAAGTCATCGTCAATGGCATGATTTGCAAGTTTAAATCGAAGAACTCATCCCGAACTTCGGAAGTAGTTCGGAAAGGTGGGCTGAACAGACGAATTAGCTGCCAGCGAGCTTCAATAAGAAGTAACATATTTGGGTTCTATTTCATATCTTTTTTAACAGTGAAGAACTTTATAGACTCAGCTACACCGGAGTGACGCACGTTCTAGTTTTTGGGCCGCATCCTCGCTAGCGGGTTCTTGGGCTTGAAGCTTTTCACTGTTACCTCGTGCTGCTGTTTATTCTTTTGTGAGTCGTGACATTTCTCGCTGGAATTGTTGGACTAGAGGAGTTGCAATCTGGTCCATGGAAGGAAATTGGGGTTCAATCTTGCATTTACAACCTGGAGCTCTCGGTTTCCTGTGGATGGGAATTGCAGTCTAAGTTTCCACTATTGAGAGTTCCTGTTTGGTGGGGTTTCTTGTCTGAATTGTTGAACCGGAAAGGTTGTGTAATGTGTTGTTCTGGCTGGTCAAGGGAGATTGGAGTCTGTTGTTGGAAAGTTGCATTTTGGACCTGGGGTTTCGAGTTGCTGGTGCAGGGGAGTTCCAGGTTTGTGTTTTGGCCCGGCTGTTCGAAGATCAAGGAGTCAGCCCACCCACTGCCCAGTCATTTCAATTTGCAGTTGGCAGCTCTAAACAGCCCAGAATAAACCAATTTGCAGGGACTTTGGGAGCCTAGGATCACTCGGAATCGAAATAAGTGAAGCAAGAATTGGTGAATGTGATTTGGCTAAGCAGAAAAATGAAGTTACAGGTATGTACACTATTTTATCCATCTTATTCTGGATTTCAAATTTGTTTTTTAGGGCTTCCCACGGCTTCATTTAAAGTTTATAGATGGATTGCTTAATATGAACTTAGCGGCCGATGGGTGGTTGTCTTGGGCTCTGCATTGTGGTTTCTCCGTGGAGGGTTACAGTGTAATGTCAAGTAATGAGTTTTACCAGGCGTCCTTTTAAATCTATTTTACCAGGCGTGCCTTGCAATTTCGTCCCACGCCCCTGAGTCCTGAGTCCTAAGTTGTTTGCAAACTTGAGTTAT
>LPNX010094323.1:158309-256220 GCA_001517045.1 Pseudotsuga menziesii | reverse complement strand
CAATAAGGATTATGATAATTTTTTAGCCATGGAATGAACATGTGAATAGAATTCAATAGGATTGTGATAACTTTTCACTGTTTTGTACTGGTCTTGAAAACGATGATGAGATTGCATGTGGAAAATAGTACAGACGGACATAAGGTAAAATATTTCGCTTTTGTAATTTCTACTTACAAACCATAGTGGGAGACTCCCAAAACTCTAGGCCCCATCATCCAAGCCCACAACAGTTTAGTGGACTCAAGCTTCTCAAATTTACATTGACTCTTTTAAGTGCTTTTTTAATTGAATTTACAAGTGTCTCTCTTTATTTTGCATAAGGCCATCGCTTCCAAGCCCACTAGATACTAGTCTAGTATTGGACTCAATCTTCTCAAATTTACAGACTCTACCAGTCCCTTCTATGAACCCTGCTTGTATTAAACCAGTCTTCGCTCTAATCATAAATCTGGAAGTGCTTTCCAGATTTATTCTGACTTTTTGGTACTTTTCCATGGATATATTCTGACTTTTCGGTACTTTGAACGACCTGTAACAATCAGGTTGGTAATTTCATGAACAATCTCTTTTAATCATGGCTTCATATATATTCATGGCAAGTTAGTGACCCTGACTTCACATAGAGAGGGCAATTTAGGGGAAGAGAAGTTCAGCTTTTGAACTATTCTATGAACAACAGAGTCTTTTCTGCTTTTCCATACCTGTATAAATCCATGCTAAATTAAGATTTCTTCTGCATACAGAACTTGTTTTTTATAATTGATTTTTTCTATGGGTTCTTATCTAAGTGAAATTTTGTTTCAAGAAGAAGAGAGTGGATTTATATTTTAATTTTTTCTTTTAAGCTTCTAATTGAAACATCAAATATTTAAGATTTAATCAATTAAAAATGATGTTATTAAAATCTTAAACTAAAACTGGTTTCCTTCTTATTAGTTTAACTTGGTAAAAAAACACTAATTCACATTCCATTTCTCCACTTATTATTTTGAGTAAATAGAAAAACACCATTTCCCCTTTTGGTATCTAAACTAATAGAAAAATACCGTTTTACAACTAATTCAGACTACTCCTAGATTTAACCGACCGACCAAGAGGTCCTTCCTTAAATACAGGGGGAGGTATAAAAAGGGCCCAGGGAAGTCTTTTCATGGCCCACATGGTCCAGGGAAGTCGTTGACCCATTCTTGGTTTTTAGGAATAAATAAAGGGCTTTAAATAGTTTCTTCGGGCTTAAAATCCTCATGACATGAAAAGAGGAAGTAATAGAGCTCCAACAATTCCCTATCCATTAACCAGGAGGAGAGGATGTGGATTTCCCTTCAAAAGCTCTGTCACTATATCAACCTTCCCTTGAATAGATCGAGGAGAGGCTGTAGGGAGGAGGCCAAATATAAATGGGGGAGGGAGCAAGAAAAAAGGAAGCACTTTCTTTATTCAATAGGGCATCTCAATGAGATAAAATACATAGGCTGTAGCATATAATGTAATTGCCAAAGTGATGTGGGTTCTACCCAATGGAATCGCTACCACAGCTCTTGTTCACCTAAAATAATAGGACACTGTGAAGTAATACGCTCACTCCAACAGTAAATAAATATGAACTTCATGTTGTAGCTTATCATAACCCCACGACTACTTCACTTTTAATGTTTTTTTTGTTAGTTCTCTCTGTTAAAATTTTGATTGATATATAGATAATTAGAAATCCAAATACAAAAATGGATTTAGCATTTTGATTCTATTTCTATTATAAATTTGTTAGAAATATAACTTAGATAAATCAACTTTATTATTTTTTGTGTTTTCAGATCTCTTTTAAAAATTTGATAGAAATATAAATAATTAGAAATCCAAATACAAAAATGGATTTTGCACTTTGATTCTATCTCCGTTATAAATTTGTTTGAAATATAGATTGATAAAATTCAAAATACAATACTAAAAATGTATAGATAATTAAAAATATTTTATTTCAACCAAGAAACTTGTGTTTGTCTGTAATGTCGATCTCTAGGTATGTTTTGGATTCTATAGCTGAGTCCAGAGTCCATCTTCAGGAGAAAGGATATCTCACTAGAATGTGATGCTATGTTCATTCTATAAATATTGAATTAAGGCAAAATATTTTATTTGATATTCATCAAATGCTTATTATTTTTGCTGAGGTTATGTATTATCAGGAGAAAGGATATCTCACTAGAATGTGATGCTATGTTCATTCTATAAATAGTGAATTAAGGCAAAATATTTTATTTGATATTCATCAAGTGCTTATTATTTTTGCTTAGTTTATGTATTATAGGTTTCCATGTTTGAGTCAATATCAACCCGTCATTATAATACATAAGTAATTAGAAATCCAATTTAACACTTTGAATCTAGAAATCCAATTTAACACTTTGAATCTACCTCAATTATAAATTTGTTAGAAATATAGATTAATAAAATTCAAAATACATATCTTGGAGATTGAAAACACAACATTTAACCTACTGTCTTAGCCATTGGAAAGACACCATTTGACCTCAGATTTAAGCTACTGCCATGAATTATAGAATGAGTATAAATGAAGAATTAAGTCAAATTCATATACTAAATGAAGAAGTAAGTCAAATTGATATAAATGAATAGTGATTATGATACTTTAAAAAGGATCTCAGGTCTCTTTTATGATCCATCTCTGTTATAAATTTGAGGTCTTTTTCTTGATCCATCTCTGTTATTAATGTGATGGTTGCAATTTTACTATTAAGTTCCTCCAATTAAAAAAAAAACATCTATCTTAAACTGCAAAGTTACCATTTTTCAATTCAACATTGTCAAAAGTAAAAGATTTCATCATCAAATGTAGACAAGATTAGAAAGAGCAGAGAGCTCCTTTGGGAGTCTTATCACCCTCAATGCTGAATCTGATCAGCCATCCAGACTAGATGGTTTGTTGAAAATGAAAGTACATTGAAAAATCTGTACATAAAATTGACGTTCAGTCACTGTTAGTTCAGTGGCATCTCTCTGTAAGTTTCCTATGCATGGGGACTGTGATTATTTCGCAGACCAATGATGTAGAAACGGTTCTGCAGTTACTTGGTAGCTTTGTCTTTCCAGTCTCACACGCCAAACGTGAAGCACATTCATGAATTCATTCAATGTTCTCGTTAATGTCAAGGCCGGCCAGACAACTTTCTGTCAATTATTTATGTAAGCGATAGCTTGACTTTAATTAACTTTAATGTGATGGCAGGCCGCCCTAATTTCCCTATATTATTTTATGCAAGCGATCAATTACTGTTCTTTGAACTTGTCTCGAATTCTGGGGCCTGCCCATGCATGGCTTCCATTATGGCAACCTTGAAGTTTTCCTCGTATTCTCATCATCTCATGTAATAATTATTGTCCAAGAAACTCGTCTCGAGCTTCAGATTTGCACTAGTTGTCACTAATGCCGATTAACAATATAGCTCATGAATGTACACGATGCATTGGTCTTCTTCTGATATAAAATAAGCAGCTGATACTAAATGGCTTAAAGATTTTCTAAGAGATAAATTGCTCTCTTCTTCAGCCATTGTAAGAGACGAGTGATTTTCTCTGGTACAATGTCAGTGGTTTTTCTCCTGCAATTACTATAAAGTCTGTAGTGATTTTCTCTGGAGCCCTAGCCTTAGTCTGCAGCCCTAGCCTTATTCTGCAGTCCTAGTCTGAAGCCCTAGCCAATTTTTTTAGTCTGCAGCAGTGATCCCTTGTCACCATGGGAGGATTGTGCACTTATTATAATGATAGTAAGTTTGAACATAAAAGCATATGGGAGACCGAGTTTCAAACTTGAGCCCTTCAATAGGTTAGGCATAGTATCTGGTTTACCAAAAGGGACCTCCAAAGCTTTGTTTTCGCTGGAATTTTGTGAAGTCAAAAAACCTTTAGCGGTATGGTTTTGGGTTATGTGAGGGTTTTTTTAATTCAGGGCATCTTAATAGCAGAAGACGTGTTGTCCTTGCTATTGTTCAATTCGTTCATTCCAATTCTGATTTTCTGATTTTAGGTATTATAAGATGTTAGTTTAAGATTTTTTCAAAGTTTTGGGTTATGTGAGGGTTTTTTTAATTCAGGGCATCTTAATAGCAGAAGACGTGTTGTCCTTGCTATTGTTCAATTCGTTCATTCCAATTCTGATTTTCTGATTTGAGGTATTATAAGATGAAAGCGGTCAAGATGTTGTATGTTGCAACTTGCATGAAAGCAGTTCATGAATATCAGCGAGCCAGCAATTCAATGCTCTGGGCTTAAGCACGTAGCAGTTCACTGCTGGCTCAGCAACAACACCCTAAACATTTCACTCAATAACTTCCAACGTGGAAGTTAGGTTTTCGCAAATTTAAGATAGGTCCACTGCATAAAATCTTATGTACCTTTCTTCTTGTAATCTTATGTACCTTTCTTCTTGTAATGTTATGTACCTTTCTGAAACTACTTGCATAGACCAGGGCTTGATAAGAGGTTACCCCACTTGGTGTTACCACAGTGCTTCAAGTCAGAGAACTCTTTGAACTCTGTCTGGTGTTTAAAGGCACTGAAATTTTGATGTACTTTTACTTTTTCAAATGAAAAGAAGGATTTATTTTTACATGTGAACTATGAAGGGTTCAATATCTCACAGCCCTTCAAAGTGAAATGGGACCCTGCCCTTCAAATTTGATCCCTGCGTGAGACAATAAGCTCAATGGATGTATGCCTTGTAGGTCGGTCTCCTCAACATTAGGATGGCAAATCGGATTGAACTTCCTAGAAAAATTAGTCTGTCTAGTACAGTGAATGATATTAGTCTTTTTAGTATTGTTGGACAAGGTCAACCTGGAAACGTGATTCAATCAAAGAAAATAATAGTGGGTCTTCACGTGAGACAATAAGCTCAATGGATGTATGCCTTGTAGGTCGGTCTCCTCAACATTAGGATGGCAAATCGGATTGAACTTCCTAGAAAAATTAGTCTGTCTAGTACAGTGAATGATATTAGTCTTTTTAGTATAGTGAATGATATAAGTTTCAAATTGAATGGTCCGGACTCCGGGCCCCAGCTTCCCTATCACGGAACTTGTTGAAGGTAAAATCAAAATACAGATTAGTTCATTAATTTGAGGTGGCGGCGTGGCGGAGTTTTAACACCTAAGACTCAAGAGTTAGAGTTTGCCTTCATTAAAAGGTATTGAATTCAGAGGTTTGGGTTCTTTAAGATCTCATTAACACTTCGTGGTTTTGTACAGAATTCTTGTGTGCCAGAGTTTGAAGATCTCATCGTTGCCTCTTTATATTCTTAAATGCAACTGGTAATAGTTTGAAGCTGCAGACATAGTCTCAACTACAACTGTTCACAGTTCATCGATAGACTGAAAGCTGCAGCGAGTCGGTTGAAGAACATATCATTCTTCATACCGGGTAAATCCAGATATAGTCATAATGCCATTTACTATTTTCTACTGATTCTGATCATACCCTCTCTATTCATACTGGGCATGTCTACTGATTCTGAACATGCTATTCAAACTTATCATGTCTATTGATTCTAAGCTCACCCAGATAGTATATTTGATTGAATTTGGCATGTTCGTTGATTCTGTACATACCCGGTTCATCTTTTTTATTATGTCTGGCATGTTTATTGATTCTGAACATACCAGATGATTCAAATTTGCCATGCCTATTGATTATTTATATGTTGAATTGATTTTTGTACTGAGACATTGATTTAGAGCAGACCCAATGGGTGCTTGTATCAAAATTTGCTGTCAAATGTTGATTCTGAACATTACATACTTGTCACTTTGGATCCAGGGTCAATGGAGAGTCCATCTGCTTCTCCTTTTAGAGGAATTCTAAGAGACATTAGAGGAAGGCTTCCCTGTTACAAACAAGATTGGGTTCATGGACTCAATGCAGGAATCAGGTCGCAATATGAGTTTTTTCGATTTAGCTTTTTAAAACGTTTGTATGTGTGATGATTTTGTTGGTAATAAGTCTGTAGGGTTTTAGCATTGTTGGGATATAACCCATAAAAGAAATATTAACCAGGCATCTTAGAAGTTTGTTTTCTTCTCAAATTTTGTGTGTAACATTGAGTGTTTTCGCTTCTGTATTCATTTTCACTCATGGCAGAATTTTGGCGCCAACCACCTATATCTTCTTTGCTTCGGCTCTTCCTGTTATAGCTTTTGGGGAGCAGCTAGATAAAGCCACGGGTAACTTTGAGATTTCTCTGGCCTCAATGTCAAATGTAATTTAATTTCTTCTCTACTCAATATAACTAAACGGTCTGCAATGTCTATGTTATTGCTAGATGGGACCTTAACTGCTATTCAAACACTTGTCTCTACTGCTATATGTGGAATTCTACACGCCATTTTTGGAGGGCAGCCCCTGCTAATTCTTGGGGTTGCAGAACCCACTGTCCTCATGTATACATACATGTATAGTTTTGCAAAAGGCAAAGATGATTTGGGACATGGGCTGTTTCTTGCATGGGCAGGATGGTAAGCATGAATACTCACAAGAACAAAAAGACCACCATATGAATGACTTTTTTTTTTCATTCAGATTCAGAGATTAAGATATGGAAAAGCATAATATGTATTTGACTGTTTGCTTGGAGGAGGTTTGTGTATTGTGTTCTATGTATTTTTGCATTTTCAGAGATACATATCTTGTATTTGTACTCCTATTTTCTGTATCTTGTGAAGCTATATGTTGTGTGTTTGGTGGCACCCCATAGATCCAGTTTGGGTTTGTAATTAAAGTTTTTATTCATTTCATTTCATATCCTCGGTGATTGAAGACTTGTGTGCAGGGCTTGTGTGTGGACGGCGTTGCTTCTATGCCTTCTAGCTATTTTCGGTGCCTGTTCGATAATAAACAGGTTTACAAGAGTAGCTGGGGAGCTCTTTGGCATGTTGATTGCTGTCTTGTTCATGAAGGAAGCTATCAAGGCATGTGCACTTACCATTCCTGTATGTGGGCACCAATTTTCGATATTTTAATGAAATTCCATATTAAAAGAACCCTGTTAAAACCGTGTTTTCAGGGTTTGGTAGACGAATTTCGTATGCCCAAAAATGAGAACCCCCATGCCGATCAGTTCAAATTTCCATGGCGTTTCGCAAATGGGTTATTTGGGATTGTTTCATCTTTTGGTCTACTACTGACAGCCTTAAAAAGCAGAAGAGCTCGATCATGGCGATATGGCACAGGTAGAGTTTCTTTCATACAGGCAATTTATAATTTATGATATTGATAATTTTTATTGTTTATGTTAATCTAATGGATAAGTTTGTCAACAGGTTGGTTGAGAAGTTTCTGTGCAGACTATGGAGTACCCCTGATGATTGTGGTGTGGACAGCTATCTCATACAGTGCATTCGATAGTGTACCCGCTGGAATTCCTAGAAGGCTTTCTAGTCCTAATCTCTGGTCTCCAGTAGTATCATCCAATTGGACTGTAATTAAGGTGATTGGAAGTTCCCTTTATTCTTTAGGATAATTATGAACCTTACTGGTTTTTCCTTTATTTAATTATGATCTCTTTAAGTCTGTAAATGATGACATTAAACTGGCAACCTTGGCAGGATATGCATAAAGTTCCACCCGTCTACATTCTAGCTGCATTTATCCCTGCAATTATGATAGCAGGGCTCTATTTTTTCGATCACGGCGTGGCAGCTCAAATGGCTCAACAGAAAGAATTCAATTTGAGAAATCCATCAGCTTACCACTATGACTTACTTTTATTGGGTATTATGGTGTGTCTCCTGGTCTGTCTCGAGGACTAAGTTTTGATTTTCAATTGATATTTGGTATCTATACTGATGTTGCAACTGACTTCTATACAATTTGTTACGTATTTGAATCCCTTAATGTAGGTTTTAATATGTGGATTACTTGGAATTCCTCCATCTAATGGTGTATTGCCGCAATCCCCAATGCATACAAAGAGCCTTGCAACTCTGAAGAGACAGGTAGGCAATGTGCTTATTAAGCACTCTTGTTAGGAAGTCTTCTCCCTTGCATTTACATTGTATAGGTGTAATCACAATATTTCATTTGTGTCCTGCAAACGTTTCTCATTTTTCATCCTTCATTGTACATTGTGACGTTTGGACTGGGGTATTCCACCCTTTTATTCAGGTGGATCCATCCTATAAATTAAAAAAAAAACTATAGACATTCCTTATTGATTTATGAGCAGATTCTGGTCTTCACCTATTTTATTGTGTACTTGCAGTCCTTTTAAAATCATATGTAATTGTTGCTTACTTTTTAGAATGGTCATGAAAACATATTTTCTTCTTTTGAACAGTAAGAGGATCTGATATAGATACACGTTGCATGCAGATAGTGCGGAAACAATTAGTAGACAGTGCTAAGAAATGCATGCAGAAACAGGCTAGTGTGTCAGAGATTTATGATAATATTCAGCAAGTGTTTACACAACTGGAGATGAATAATATCCATCCTCTTCCAAACCCGGTATGTTCAAAAGAGTTTCACATTTTTCCAAACCTTTCCTTGGTCTTTAGATAAATAGTTTGATATCCCTATCTATGCTAGTCAGGGATATTTCATTCCGTCAATTAATATTTCCCTACCTTTTAGGCCTATGTAGTTCAGAAGAATCGTTTTAAAATAAGTAATATTATATTAAAAACAGAGCTTTCGAAGAATGGTGCAATTTTACTACAAAGTCTATTTTTGAACAATAGGGAGAAATATCTTTAAATTCGTATGGACATGCAATTCTTGATAGTCTAATACATGTATAAATTCTTCAGTCAATCTGATTTCTTAACGTGCAGTAATTAGTAATATTCCACTTCAGAAAACCTGGTATTGGTTTCATATAGGAAGGGATATGACTGGACCTTACATGATCCTTATACCTTTCCATATACATTGGAATCAAAGCACTGAAGCAGTTTATGCCAATCGCAATGTGGTCTTATATGTTGTTTCGTGGGCATTACAGTCATTGATGGAGCTGAATAAGTTAGAGAAATTCAAGTTTATAGACACGAGGAGCCTGGACACCGATATGGAAGGAAATGCTTTTGACCCTGACAAACATGTTGATTATTTGCTTCCAGTCAGAGTTAACGAGCAAAGGCTGAGCAACTTAGCTCAATCCTTGCTTGTTGGTATCTGTGTGGCTGTGATGCCTGTTATCAAAAAGGTCCCTACATCTGTATTGTCGGGCTACTTTGCTTACATGGCAACAGAGAGTTTACCAGGGAATCAGTTTTGGGAGAGGTTTCTTTTTTTCTTTATTGCACCATCAAGGAGATATAAGTGAGTCCCTACCTTATCTTTGAGGTCTTTTGGTTAATCTAAACATTAAGCATATGCTAGTCTACTTCTTGGAAGGTTAACTGAAGTGTGATGGGGGCCTAACACTTTCGAAGTTTGCAATTCATGTTTGCAGGGTGCTTGAGGATGTGCATGCATCATTTGTTGAAACAGTACCGTTCAAGACCATTGCTAAATTTACACTATTTCAATTCCTGTACCTACTGTTATGCTTCGGCATAACATGGATACCAATAGCAGGGATACTTTTCCCTGCCCCATTCTTTTTGTTAATACCCATCAGACAGCACATTCTTCCAAAGCTATTTGAACCTGAGCATCTAAGTGAACTAGATGCAGCTGAGTATGAGGAGAGTGAAGCCCTTCCTCATCGCAGGCTTAGCTTCACATTGCGGGTATGTACCTTGTGAAACATATTTCCTGGAGATTGCATCAGTCTATTAAACTAGTTTGTAGCTTATTTTGGTGGATACTTTCCGTAGAGTTGAATCAATAATTCAGTCTTAGGGATTTTAATGTTTATGTCTTGACATTTCATTTCTGTAAGTACAGGAATCTGAGGTAGATGCTGTAGATAGAGTGCAAGAGATTGAGGAAGATGTTGATGATGCTGAGATTTTGGATGAAATAACGACTAGAAGTCGTGGCGAATTGAAGCACCGGCCTGTAAAATTCATACTTATTGTTGAACCTCATTGGAATAAGTCCAATTTGTGTTTTGTTTTGATAAAAAACGCTAATACATTTTTTTAGGAATTGCCTTATTTATTATTTCTCTAAAAATTACAGAGGCACCTTTTAATGTAAATAAATCTTCTGATTTAACCTCACTTCTAAGAATAGACACTTCTAAGGAAAACAGAGCTATATGCGATAGATGGGATTATATATGTGGGGGCAGTTTGAACTTGGCTAATGGATTACTCATATATGTCTTCCTTATTGCAGGTTCACATTGATGATCAGAATCAAGAGGTCTAGATCTGAACAAAAAATTAACATTTCCATGGAAGGGCATCACCTGGTCATTTCCAAGCTATACTAGTGAATGCATACTGTATATGTAGGATTGTTGCACTTGGAGAGTGTTTCTGACATGAGCACATTCTTTCAGTGAGATAATTCTGACATTAATTAAGTTGAACCAATATAAATTGTTTATCTCCTAATATTTTCTGCCATAATATAGAACTATTCTTCAAATTCTTTTCTGATAGAAGGATAAGAGTTTTCAAGGAAGGATATGCTTTAAGAAGGAGTTTCAATTGCTAAACCCAGTTATAGACAGGCATGAAATGATGTCACAAGGTTGATCTCTGGTCAATAAAACTACTGCAAAAATCTATTCGCCTTGGCCTTTTTTACTGTTGGTTCTCATTGAAAAGATTAATTCATTCCAATTTCCAAAAGAGGGGGTGAAATGATATATGAGCATTCTGAGTTTGCAGTATACTTCATGTTAAACATTAAAACTAGTTCAGCTGGTTCGCATAATGAAGATGGAAAGTTGTAATGTCCTGGTTTCAATCCTTTGGAATGATGAGAACTTGATCTTAACTATGCCTAGATATTTTTTTATATGTTTTATACACCATGAAATAGATATACCGTGGTGATTGTGAATATTTGCAGTTCATAAAAGAATAAAGACTAACTGAGCATGACTTCCTAAAGGGGCTATGATGCCACAAGAGGGGAAAGGTGAGGGCGTCTTAGGAAATGTTAATATGCCCTATCTACCTTCATCCATTACTCAAACCCTTCACTCTTTAATGATGTTGAACCTAACCTATAGTTTAAATTGAAATAAAGAAAGTGGACTTAATTATATCCTAAATCTAGGTAACCATCTCCTACATCCTAGGAAATGTGTCTCCTCTACATTATTTGAACCAAGAAGAGTTGGATTAAAATGGATCTTCGAACAAATGGGCTTAGACCAGTACAAAGGAAAGAGAATCTACCGTAGTATTAACCCCCCAAAAAATAGAGTGCTCCTTTGCCTTCAACATTGTCTTCATACTCCTAATTTGACTGGCTGCTTCCTATCTTCTCTTACGCTGGATCATTCCACTCGTTTAGTTAGCTGGAGATGAGCTTTCAAATGATCTTCGATTTGCTGAAGAAAGTATGCCCTACAAATATTCGAGCTAACATCTTTTTAATTCATTGCATCCTTTTCATCTTCCTTTTCTCCAAAACTATGTTCTGTATCCCCTTGCATGTTATCTATGCGGTTTGGATTTAAATGCAACATCCGATAATGGCATCATAGTAGACAGCCGTCACTTTGGCACAGTGTACACAAGAATCTCCAATCAGTGCCCTATTGGTATACATGTCCAGACCATATCTAGAAACAAGTGATGCTAGGTATGGAAAGGTCTGCTTTCTAATACCAGCTTGATGTGAACTCAGTTAAGAAAGCATTAAAACCAGCAAACAATTAGAAGTGCTTGCGTTATTCAGATTCCAAACACCCTTTTCTGAGGAGAAATTAAAAAGAAAGACACATGCGTGGCTGCTTCATATTTCCTTAAAAGGATATGAGGGTTAGTTGTGCTTCTGGTTAGCATGTCACCTTAATTGGCAGTTTCAAAGTCAAGCCCCTCCTTTGTCCCAAAGTATGTGACTGCAAAGACAAAGATAATCTTTACTATTAAATTGAGGAATGTTGCTAGTCATTGTGGTGAATATTCTTGCTCATGCTATGTGTTGGCAAAGAAAATTGAAGAAATGCATAACATTAATCACATTGTTGTAAACTCTCAGAGCTTTGATTGGATGATATATAAAGAGTTCAATATTACTCTTTCTGTATGATCATGGATTGAAGCTCTATTGGATTGTCTATGACCCTGGCAGTCAACTTACCAATTCCAAGAGATCGGATTCTCTATATAGCCTTAATAAAATGGTAAGCCTAATATCATGCTGAATCCCTGCTAAGGTCTGGCACATTCTTGTGCTATTTGGAATTTAATGTGGATATAGGATCCTGAAATTGCAATTCTTCTACAGGAAGCTGGCAAGTCAACTTGTTGATCTGAAGATACCGGGTGACTTCAAGTGAGCACTTGTGGAGCTTGGTACTACCATTTGTACCCCCACAAGGCCCACTTGTTTTTCATGTCTGGTTGTGGAATATTGTAATGCATTTTCCATTATTAGAAGGTATGATTCAAAGAATGAGCATGCCATGCAGTCTCTATCTAGAGTGTACAATGCAGTAGAGACTGTGACAGCTCCATCCATTACTGCTTATCCGATGAAAATTTTGAAGCCAATGCCTAGGGAAGAGTTTGCAGCTGTTTGTGTGGTTGAAATGTCTCTAGAAAATGTAACTGAAAACTTTTCATGTAGTGAGAGAAGTTTAACAGCATTAGGATGCATTGAGGAGTCATTGTTGTTTTGACAAGCAGGATATCTATACTTTTCCTTGTTCCTAGGTTATATTTTGGCAGGGCCATAAGGATATGTGTTGATGAGTAGCTCATTTTTATATTTCTTGAATATAAAGCACTTGTAATGTCTTCTTGAGTATGCCGATCAATGTAGTTGTTGATTAAGTTGTCATTGATGCCAATAATGCCTGGTTATTGATGCCAACAAGTGTGTCTTGGTGCCCCTAGAGGAGCCCATGACGGTTAAGTGGTTGTCTGTGTCAGAGGAACCTTTTTGACCTTGTCCAAGCCCAAGATTGAAACCCTTGGAGGCCTTGGAACAATGGCAAATTCCTTGGTTACCCATTGATTTGATCAAGTGCCCCTAAGTTGTATCTTGGTCCCATTTGAGTCCATTGTCAAGTTCCTTGATCCTAGGTTACCTTTGGTTATTGGTCTTTGTGCTGCTTGTTATGTTTGTACTTGTTTTGGTCTCTTGATTGGTTGTTGAATGGATGATGTGGATCATGTGCGTAAGTCCCTTGATGTGTTGATGTTGGGGCCCATTGCTTGCATTGGATGGTCTTGAGTTTGTTGAGTTCTTGTGGGGTCCTTGAGTCCACAAGCTTAGATCTTGATCCTCTTGCATGTGGAGACTTGGGTCTTGGAACCCACACTTATGGTGGTATGTTGGAACCCATTTTTATGGGGTCCTTGAAATTTTGGGTCTTGAACCCACACATATGGTGGTTTGATGGCCCTTGGATGCTATATGGTCATTGTCATGTTGTAGCCTTGTGATCATGCACATGAAGCTCTTAAGGTGTTGCAAACTAGTGGTGAGGTCTTTGTACCCCTCTTTTGGGGTGTTGGTACTCTTACCGTGAAGAAGATATATAGTGGAACCATTGGATATGCTTTTAATGATATGGAGACCTTGAATATGATGATGATATTCTTGAAAAAGTCCATGTTCCCACTTGATTGGTGGTGTTGGGGTCTTTGATACCCTTGATATGATGAATATATGGTGGAGACCTCCTCCTTGTCGATGTGAAGTCTATGGATGTGAAGACCATCGAATCCCTTATGCCTTTGATGATGTCCTGTTGAGGCCTGGAAAATCGCAGGTAACAACAGTTAGAGATTCTCCTCAATAAACGTTCCCAACTAGCCCACTACTGTTTGGTAAGGGGAATCCGTTCGGTTTACGGTCCGACTACCGTAGGTCAAGTAACAAATTAAAAGGTTTTACCGGCTACGGCCCGGTCCACCGTGTATATTTTTAATTTTTTGTGTTTAAGTTATGATGTGCAAGTGCCTATCTAAAAATGCAGATTGGTAGAGATAACGAGGAGTGTCACAATGTGATGCGCAGGTTCTTACCTCTCGTCTTAACTCTCTCGCATCTAAATCTCACACAGCGAGAATCTAAATTTAACTAACCTATCCCTAGGGAACAAAATTATCAGTGATCAATGAGTAATGTATTTCTGCGCATGCATTAAGAAAAATTACAGATAGTTGTTACTTATTTCAAAACACATGAACATTAATCAAAATATGAACAACAAGATAGCTTATTGTTTATGACAATCTTCATTACTCATAGTAGAAATTTCAAAGAATAAATTAGAGTGCATTCACAACATGAACATAGATTCAATGAGTTAGAACGATTTCACAGTTAATGGACATAAGCTGAAAACGAAATAGTTTACATTCAACTGATCCATAGTAAAGCATTTGAAAAATTCCACCAAACTTTTTCAAGCAGAAACTTGTAATTTTTTATTGTAAAAGGAAGTAGTTCTTCGTAAAATATACTCTCACAAATGGCCTGTGAAAAAAGTCCCTCTTACATCTAAACTCTCCTATATTTATACAAAAAAAACAGAACCTTTGGGCTGCCCCTCGATAACCTTTGGGCTTTCTCAACCTTTCAGTTCCAAAATTGTCTTGTAGTATGTGCTCATAATTTATACAATATGTTACATTTTAAATTAAAATTTAAGAACACTTTATGAAGAGGGACCAGCTTGGTCGTTGATGAACTTTTTCCAAGCCTAGGCCTCTGCTGCTATCAATCTGCTCAGTAATTTGTTGGTCTTTTTGAGATCATGTTAATCTCAGACCCTCACTTTCTTCTTCACTTTTCTTTATCTTTGCTTCTTCATTTCTCTTTCTCTTCCTTCCTTGTTGCCTCCTCTGCAGCTCTCTTCTGCTTTTGTCTTTTAGACATATCTTGTTTACAACAATCACCCTGTTATAAACATATCATGTTCTTAGACCATTTAGCTTTTACCAAAATGACAAAAACTGTATCAGTCTATTTACATCCTCCATATGCATTTTGTAAAATAAACTATACACAGTATTAATGCATGAAAAGAAAAAAAATGACAAGGCAAAGAAAATCCTGTAAGTTGCGTCTCAAAATCTTCCAAGTCCACTGTTTGTAACCAAAATCACAACCCCAATAGAACAAATTCATCTTCTTAATCTAGGCCGTATCTGAACTAACTCGAAATCCTCCAATAAAAGCATGAACTACATTTCTGCCACTGCTAATCTCCAAAACACCAGACTCTGTACTGTGCTCCTCATCGTATATAATCCCTTGGTGAAAAAGAGTAGGTAGGAAAAAACCTTATCGGCGGGAAAAACCCTATCGGCGGTCGGAAGCACTAGAGGTCGGGAGAATAGTTCACTAGAAAGCCGCAACAGCGGGCATTAAACCAACTGTGGGTTCCATGGATAAAAAACTCGTCGGCAGTCATAAGCTGTAAACACGATGCGTCGGCGACTTAAACTTCAACACTTCCGCAGTGTCGGCGATGCCAAAGACTATTATCACGGTGATTGTGTATCGACGATCGAAACCATTAACAACTAACCCCCACAACGTAGTATCGACGAGATATAAAAGAACCATTCGACTTACTCTATCGACGATCGGAGAGACTTACCACTACAGCATCAGAACTTCAAACCACAACATTCTCCGCAATGTCGGCAATAAAAAAAAGTATTATTGCGACTTAAAAGGTATCGAAGCTCAGACGTCTAAGTTATCGGCGATCGAAGAAACTAATCACTATAGCATCAGCGATCGGAAACACTATTCTTTAGGTCACTTATCAATTTTCCTCCGAAACGTCGGTGACGCCAAGGAGAAGTCCTCCGATCCACTCTTGAAACTTGCTTCGATAGCGATAACAAACAAATCATCGTCAGTCAAAAGGTTTAACAATAAAACAAAAAAGGAGGTAAAGGCCACGGATCAACGAGAAAAGAATTGTCCATCGGGACGTTCATGGTTTGCCTTCCGAAACGACAGCAGCATAGAGGACTAATGCCCCGATTCCTTCATCAATAGACTTCCGACAACGATAAACGAAAAAACGTTAAGTGTTCAAATCAAACGAAAGGCTTTTCGGCTGGGCGACGGAAATATTAGTTCATTCAACTTTCGACACAGCGGAAACAAACAATGAACTCATCATCAGACCTCCGACAACGATAAATAAAATCATTAAAAATCAGACCTTAAACTCCGAACAATAAAACAAAAACTCCACAGTCTTTATGCATTGGCTAGACAATGGCAGTGCTAGATTATTCAAATCTCGAAACTAAAGAAAAACAATTGGCCTTATTTCTGATTTCAAAAAATCAAAATTTATAGCAGATGACAGACAGGTTTCAGGAAACCAAACAATCCCAGGCAAGATAAAATCAAAATGAGAGTTCAGAATTTGAAAAATTTGGGAAAAAAGTTGCCGCTGCAACAATTGGCGACTACCTAGCGAACACAGATCTCTGGACAATATCTTCCTTGATCAACATACTATTTTGACAATAAATACCAACATGTTGAATTCTTCTAGATGTCAGGATTTCCCAAATGGAAGATGTATGTACTTTTAATCATTGATGATAGTCCAATTTAGGGAAAATGGAAACCAAGATTTGAGGCCAAGAATATGAGTTTCATTTTTTACCTCTGTCTTCGGGTAGCTCCCAGCTTGGACACCACATGATTGTAACATATTGTAAACAGAAATATTCGTTTGTTCCTCATTCCCATGCGATTTTGCACTTTTGTCCTTTCTTTTGAGTCCTCCTTTTTTGCCGTCTTTCTAAAATTTTTAATTTAGGCTTCTCTCTCCATAGTGTCCTTTTGTGTGAGAGATGTATTTAATTTTCAGCTCATAGACGGAGAAGAACTTTGCCAGTCTTGTACTAATATGGTTCAGTACTTGTTTTGATACATATTTCTTTTCTTATGAGATTTTGACTCTTATTTGCCTTTTGGCTTTCAATTTTTGGCATGGGATCATTTAAATATAATATACTGTTTACCATGCTTCCTCTTCATGGGTATTTTGCTGTCACCTCCTAAGACATTTTTAATGTGAGATGGATGGAGCCTGAAAATAGTATAACATACCTTTTGATCCTAAGTTATTTTACAAGGATTAAGTAGGACTTCAATGTGTTCATAGCCATTTAGGAAAACTGCTAAACTAGAAGAACAATTTTCAAATAAATCAATAGTACACAGTCTTATAATCAAGGATTTTAGTTATTCCAGAATTCTGATGAACTCCATGCAACCAAAAGTTGTGTTTTTTTATTAAAATCAATTAAACCCTAATAAACCAAAATAAACAAATCAAATCAAAACAAAGCAATCAGTTTATTTATGTACAAGATAACTAAGAAATAAAAATTAGGACAAATAAAGTTTGAGAACTAAACCATTAACTGGTAAGTTTTCTTCCCACCCTTGTAAATCTAGCAACTTGTGAGTTGAGGAGCTAAGATTGGCTGCAATTTGAAAAGGCCTACCCATTATCTAGTTCTACCGAACTTGAATTAAAAACTACATCTGAAACTATATCTATTATTTTATAGTCAATCTCATCAGCTCGTAAAAATCAAAGAAGATCATGCTGGGTGTTTGGTGTACTGCTGGCTTCTTCAGCTTGGTAATTTCCCGGTTCCAATTCAATGAAGTAATTTCTCAACACAGAATTCACTGGTTCATTTTTTCCCTCCAACTGAGTAACATTGTAATTCATTTGAGGCTCTCTTAATATTTTTATCTGATTGGGACTTCCCTTGTGAGGCAACCACAGATGTGACCAATCTGATGCGAAGTATCCATCTAGCCTTGCAGACTAATCTCGACTCAAAACAAGTCCATAAACATCAGGTATGCCTGCTACTACAATATCGATGTACTGACATACCTTCTCATTTGCAGATAAGCGAATTAGAACATCTTCCATTTCTCCTATTACTTTCACAGCTGTCTTGTCTAATTGAATAACCTGCCAAGTGGATGGTTTAGGCTGTCCATTAATTCTCTTGCACACTGAAAGTGGCATAACATTGATTGATGCCCCTGAGTCAACTAAATAGTTGTGCACATTATAGTTGAAAATTTTAAAAGTTAGGAGAAATGGTGGGGTTTTAAACTTAGACTTACCTCCCACACTTGCTTCAACAACTTCTTCTTCAGGTTGGTTGTCAGTGGAAAGCTCTTCTTCTGGTACTTCAAGTGCTTTTAAAAGTTTTTCTTTCTGCTAAGGTACATTACACATTTCAAATAATGAGATATTAGCCTTAGCCTTTTTAATGTCTTCCACAATATCATACCCCATCTCAGGTGCTTTGAGATTCTTCTTGACATTATCAACCTTGTCTTCAATAGTTTAACATGCATGTTAATTTTCTTAGGATCTTGACTTGAAATGGTAAATTCAGGTATTTTATCAGTTGTAGTGTTCTTCTGTATTTTCTTCATATTTTCTTGAAGCTTCTTGATCTTCAGAAGTATTGAATTGTTTTCTTTAAACAAAATCTGACTTCTTGTTGTCACATTGGTTTCTGATGTTTCCTCTTGTTTCAGAGAATCTTCCTCTTCTGTATCAAACATTGAGACACAGTGCCATAAAATCAGAGTATCCTCCCCTTGTTTTTTTGTAGATTGATTATCTTTTTCGTTCTCTTTACCAATTTCTGTAAGTTTGGAATCCAATAATTGATTCATTACCAACGTCATAGAATTTATCCATTGGGCGCAATTCTTCTTAGAATGAGGCTGCTGATGAAAAGTGCAAAAATTATCCATGCCTACATCAGTTAAATTTATTGCTGCATGCCTACATTAGTTAAATTTATTGCTGCAGGACTATGTGGAGGAGGCTTGCGGTTGACTGTTCTCTTCCCTTTGCTTATAATAAGGCTTATATGATTTGTGAGTCTCTCTTTCCCTCTCTAAATCTATCACTCCGTTGGATAAATTTTGCATCATCTTCAACATCCCTTCAAATCCTGTGACCGCTCATCCTTAGGGTTAGTTAGGAATAAAGGTTTCTTGCTTCCAAAAGTCTTTTCTCTCGACTGCTCAAGATAATTTTCTATGCTTTCCAACTCAGCGTCTACCTTCTCAGCTTCTTTATAAGTTTCTGCTAATGTAGGTCTCACTGATCTTTTGGCAAACATGGCTAGATCAGGTCCAAGTGCTAAGGTATAATATTCTATTAGAGCATTTTCAGATGGCTTATTTGTTGCAGTAAAATTGTTTAGGTAAGCAACAAATCTTTGAGTAAAATCATGTACCTTTTCTTCTCTTTCTTTATTTAGAGCACATAATCCCTTCATTAAGGCTGCATGAGTTTTATGAACTGCATATTTACTTCTAAACATTCTCTCAAATGTGTTCCAATCCGTGATTGAATTTGCAGGAAGTGCAAAATGCCATGAGGCTGCTGTTCCTTTTAGGGTGTGTGGAAACAATCTACAAACCACATCTTCATGCTCTCTTGCTCGTAGTCCTTCTATAGCCAAGTAAAAACTTTGCAAATGATCATCTCCCTGAATTTTTTCACTTGGGTCAAACTTAGGGAACATTTTGTCAAAAGCTTAAGATAAATCATGCAAGGGAGCAGCCATGTTTAAAGGTGACCTAGCCTTCCAAGCAGGTGGTGGAGGTGGTTGGTTTGCATTTACATGAGCCATGATTTTGAGTGGAGAATGAGGTTGTGACTGAATAGGGGTCTGACAAGGTGAACAGTAAGGTGAATCTAGGTCCAATCGATTCAAAGGTTGGTCAACTTCCTGTAAGGCTGCTTCTACCAATTCTTCAAGATCTTCTACCAACACTGAATCTTCTAACTTAGGGCGATCTTTCTTCTGATATTATCTTCTGTGTAAGACATGAATAATCAGTAATCCTCCGATCTTCTTCGCATATGCCCTAGTAATTCTTCTTAGATCATCAACTACTTCGTTATCGATAGGATAAAGATATCCTCTATCTTCAGGAGTTGTATTTTGAAACAAATTGCTTTTAGAACCGTCACCGGTGGAGTGATTTCGAAGAAATGAGTTTCCTTGGCCAGCCATGCATTGGTGGCCCTCCTTCTAGTGCCAAAAAAATGTTGAGGCCTGGAAAATCGTAGGTAACAACAGTTAGGGATTCTCCTCAATAAACGTTCCAAACTAGTCCGCTATTTTTTGGTATGGGGAATCCGTCCCGTTTACGATCCGGCTACCGTAGGTCAAGTAACAAATTAAAAGGTTTTACCGGTTACGGCCTGGTCCACTGTGTATATTTTTAGTTTTTTGTGTTTAAGTTATGATGTGCAAGTGCCTATCTAA
Organism: Pseudotsuga menziesii; assembly: GCA_001517045.1. NCBI lineage: Eukaryota > Viridiplantae > Streptophyta > Pinopsida > Pinales > Pinaceae > Pseudotsuga > Pseudotsuga menziesii. Next base: position 235,812 of record LPNX010094323.1, on the reverse strand, counting down.
AAATGTAGATTTATAGAGATAACGAGGAGTGTCACAATGTGATGCACAGGTTCTTACCTCTCGTCTTAACTCTCTCGCATCTAAATCACACACAGCAAGAAACTAAATTTAACTAACTAACCTATCCCTAGGGAGAAAAATTATCAGTTATCAATGAGTAATGTATTTCTGCGCATGCATTAAGAAAAAATACAGATAGCTGTTACTTATTTCAAAACACATGAACATTAATAGAAATATGAACAACAAGATAGCTTATTGTTTATGACAACCTTCATTACTCACAGTGGAAATATCACAGAATAAACTAGAGTGCATTTATAACATGAACAAAGATTCAATGAGTTAGAACAATCTCACAGTTAATGGACATAAGCTCAAAACAAAATAGTTCACATTCAACTGATCCATAGCAAAGCATTTGAAACATTCCACCAAACTTTCTCCATCAAAAACTTGTAATTCTTTATTGTAAAAGGAAGTAGTTTTTCTTACAATATACTCTCACAAATGGCCTACGAAATATGTCCCCCTTACATCTAAACTTTTTTATATTTATACAAAAAAAACAAAACCTTTGGGCTACCCCTCGATAACCTTTGGGCTTCCTCAACCTTTCAGTTCCAAAATTTTGTCTTGTAGTATGTGCTCATAATTTATACAATATGTTACATTTTAAATTAAAATTTAAGAGCATTTTATGAAAAGGGACCAGCTTGGTCGTTGATGAACTTTTTCCAAGCCTGGGTCTCTGCTGCTATCGATCTGCTTAGTAATCTGTTGGTGTTTTTGAAATCATGTTAATCTCAGACCCCCACTTTCTTCTTCTCTTTTGTTTATCTCTGCTTCTTCATTTCTCTTTCTCTTCCTTCCTTGCTGCCTCCTCTGCAGCTCTCTTCTGCTTTTGTCTTTTAGACATATCTTGTTTACAGCAATCACCCTATCATAAACTTAGCATGTTCTTAGACCATTTAGATTTTACCAAAATGACAAAAACTGTATCAGTCTATTTACCTCCTCCATATGCATTCTGTAAAATAAACTATACACAGTATTAATGCATGAAAATAAAAAAAATGACAAGGCAAAGAAAATCCTGTAAGTTGTGTCTCGAAATCTTTTAAGTCCACTGTTTGTAACCAAAATCACAACCCCGATAGAACAGATTCCTCTTCTTAATTCAGGCCGCATCTGAACTAACTCGAAATCCTCCGATAAAAGCATGAACTACATTTCCGCTACTGTTAATCTCCAAAACACCAGACTCTGTACTATGTTCCTCATCGTATATAATCCCTTGGTGAAAAAGAGTCGGCGGGGAAAAACCTTATCGACGGGAAAAACCCTATTAGCGGTTGAAAGCACTAGACGTCAGGAGAATAGTTCACTAGATAGTCGCAACGGCGGCCATTTAACCAACTGTGGGTTCCGTGGATCAAAAAATCATCGACAGTCGGAAGCTCTAAACATTATGCGTTGGCGACTCAAACCTCAACACTTCTGCAGCGTCGGCGATGCCAACGACTATTATCGCGGTGATTGTGTATCGACGATCGAAACCATTGACAACTAACTCCCACAACGCAATATCGACAAGATATAAAGTGACCATTCGACTTACTCTGTTAGCGATCGAAGAGACTAACCACTACAACATCGGAACTTCAAACCACAACATTCTCTGCAATGTTGGCGATAAAAAGAAGTATTATTGCGACTTAAAAGGTATTGGAGCTCAGACGTCTAAGTTATTGGCGATTTGAGAAACTAATCACTATAGCATCGGCGATCGGAAACACTATTCTTCAGGTCACTTATCAATTTTCCTTCGAAACGTCGGGGACATCGAGGAGAAGTCCTCCAAGCCACTCTTGAAACTCACTCCGATAGCGATAAAAAACAAATCATCGGCAGTCAAAAGGTTTAACAATAAAACAAAAAAGGAGGTAAAGGCCACGGATCGATGAGAAAAGAATTGTCCATCGGGACGTTCATGGTTTGCCTTTCGAAACGGTGACATCATAGAGGAATAATGCCCCGATTACTTCATCAATAGACTTTCGACAGTGATAAACGAAAAAACGTTAAATGTTCAAATCAAACGAAAGGCTTTTCGGCTGGGCAACGAAAATATTAGTTCATTCAACTTTTGACACAGCAGAAACAAACAGTCAACTCATCATCCGACCTCCGACAGCGATAAATAAAATCATAAAAAATCAGACATTAAACTCCAAACAATAAAACAAAAACTCCATAGTCTTTATGCATTGGCTAGACAACGACAGTGCTAGATTATTCAAATCTCAAAACTAAAGAAAAACAATTGTCCTTACTTCTGACTTCAAAAAATCAAAATTTATAGCAGATGACAGACAGGTTTCAAGAAACCAAACAATCCCAGGCAAGATAAAATCAAAAGGAGGGTCCAAAATTTAAAAAAATTGGGAAAAAAGGTTGCAGTTGCAACATGTCCATTGAAGCCTTTGACCTGGGAACTTATGCATAAGGTAACATGGTCTTTGGCACCTTTATGCGTGGAATATTTGAAATCCTGAACAAATTGAAGAATTTAATGGTATTAGACCAAGAATTTGCAAATAAACCCATCATAGGGATATTTTCCTCATCAATCCATTTCCGTTGATATGTGGAGCATCTTCTAATTCCTTACAGTTGAAGAGACATGAATTTTTGAAGTTGGTGTACCCCACCCTTTTGGGTCAGCCAACCAAACAAAAGAGAACTTAATTATTTGTAATTTTGAATTTCATGTCGGCCTAGTTTAAGGTACTAACTTTCCTCCACGACCTATATATAAATAGAATATCAAACATTTCATTTGTTCATCAATCAATACTCTCTTTGGTATTTCGCAACTCTTGGAGAAAAGTGCGAAACTTTGTGGAGGAGAATGTTTTGGGCATCTTCACTGAAATTGTCATAACTTTCTCATACGGAATCAGAATTACAAAATTCTTCGCTCGTTGGAAAGCTTGTTGTGAGGGCTATGTGATGACATGATATAGATTTTTTTGTTTGTTTTTCTATTTTTTTTTCATCTTGTGATTTTAAAAAATGTATGGTCCATGCTTCTGGGTTTCTCTTGTGATAGCACATTCCTCTCATGGATAGAGTTCATATTTGATATTAGTATGTGAGCCTCTAAATTGGTATATCTATTTGAATTCATTGAATATGTTATAGAGACTATGGTGATGGCTATATTGGAATATATCTTGATGTGATCTTGATATAGATCTTGATGATTATCTTGAATATTGTTGGCATAGATCTTGGTGTTTATCTTGACTGTTGTATAGTATAGTATTGAATGAGAAGTTGACATGCAAGTAATAGATCTGTACGTTATTTCTTTGATAAACCTAAGTGTTTTCTTTGAAAACTATTTTGACAAGTGTTGATCATTGCGTCTTTGAACTAAGTGGAGCTAGACTGTTATTGATTGTTAATGACAACCTTTGACAGTATTATAAGTGACTATTTGCTTGACATCCGTTTGATTTGTTGACTTGATTTTAGTGGAGTGAAAAATCTTTTTGTGTCTAAGAGTTTATGAGATTGACCGAGTTTGACATAGTTGGTAAAGTATTTTATGTTATTGGCGGAGATTAGTTGGTTGGGGTTTATCATGTTTAACTATCAAGTATTCCTTGACTATGATTGAGGTTGGTTGACTGTCAGAGCACTTGATTAGATTAACACAAGTATATGATTGATTTGGCACAGGTACACAAGCAGCTTGGTATAGGTTGGTTCAATTGAGCAGGATTGGCACAAGTTCCTTATGTGGAGTTGGTTTGACTCAGACTGGGCGAGTTGTATGAGCAGTTGGTTTGAATCAGGTGGACTGAGTTTGGTGTGCAATTGGTTAGACTCAAATTGACTGAGTTAGATGATGTGTGCAACTTGATTGTTTTGCACAGATTGATTAGACATTGTTTTGCACAGATTGTTGGTATAGGTTATTGGTACATGTGTAGTGCAGTGGTCAGTTGATGAGCTGTAGTACTCCAAAAATTCGTAAACATTTAAAATTTTTCCTATGACATTAAATGTTTACAATCGTCACTTTCGAGGGACATTTAACTGTTAACAATTAACATAATAAGATTTAAACTAGAACTAACTTCCTTTAGTAAATTCTAGATCTGCATACTTAAATATTTGCTTTCATAGATTATTATTAAAGATTTGATTTAACAGGTTATGATTTGGAAAAACATGAACGAAAACATCTGTTTGTTTACTATGTGCTAAAGTTTGTTTTACTATTTGTAATCACGAAGGAACTTCAATTAAGTCCGAGGCTTACTTAGATTTTTAGCTAATGTAGTGAAGTGATGCTTCTTTCAGGTTTTTTTTTACAGGTAAGATGTTTTGTAACCATTATCCGGATCGAGATTAATTATTTCAACTAGCATAAATAAAAATGCAAGTAAGTTTGTTTAATTTATAGCTTTGATCGAAATAAATGAGGTATCGTTGAAACTATATATTTACGTTTTATTTAATTTCTTGTAAGCATAAGTATTTGGAGAATCTGAACATAAATCCAGTTGTTCTTCTACTTTGCTTTGACTATAAGTTGTTCATCAAACTTTCATTTATTTATTATCAGTTTATGTCCTATATACAATTCTAGAGAAAGATAAATTTGTATACCAGGTCATTTGATACCTTATTACTTGTTACCAATGATAGTTCATATGTATTTGTCTCAACAATATTCAAATGTTATGTAACTAGGAAAACTTAAATCTAGGTATAGTCATAAGGTATAATGATTGACATTCATACATGGAACTAAAGATTTAGTGCAGAAGACAGTCTACTAACTATTTAAGTATTTACCAGGTAGAAATGCAATAATAAGAACATTATATCGTTAAACAATAGTATTACTACTTTGTGTAAGGAATGAAGAGATAATTTCCTACAAAATCTATCCAACCTAGCCTTCGCATGACCTTCATCTCACAAGGAGATATGATGTAAAAATTATTACCCTATAACAAAACTAAGTTATAATACTCATACTAAGAATCATGCTATGAATATTTCTATACTTGCAAGCTTACACATATAAGTGTTTTTAACCAATGTATTATCATAGGTTTTCTACAAGGTTTTTTTGCAAGTCCTACAGTTTATCACAAGGTGTTTGTTTATAATGTTAACAAGGTTAAAGATTCTTTTGCACATACAACTATTATTTACAAAGTCCTCATTCTATAATTAAAATTCTTATTTGAGCAAGGGTTATAACTATCATACCTTTTCATTTACATTATGCATCCTATAATAAAAAGATATTGATTGATTTGAATAAGTTTTTAACCAAAGTTTATATAAAAACCATTTTATGTGTAGGCTGCTCCAGGGCTTGTGAACTATAGCGCAAAACTCACAACTCGAAAATATATTTAACTCGACGTGGTAGATGATTATTGGTTAGGGTTTTGACTTTGGAACTTCACCATATAAGTCTCCCAAAACCCTAAAATTTTGCATTTGACCTATCTTTTTACTGCTGCTATGGAGAGGGGCCGTAGGCTCATGGCCGCATGGATTTGATGCCACTCCTTAAACTCTGTATGTACAGGCCTTCTTTTCCATTTCAATTCTTTTGTGTGTGAGGTCTTTGTCACCATTTCTTTGCCTCTGCGAGGGCTTCCCTTTGTGCACTGGTGCAATGGTGAACTCGGTTCGAGTTAACAGTGTGCTTTCGGTTATTTTCATCGTGGTTTTGGATTTTGGCTTGAATGTTCTCATTGAGGTTTTCTTGACAGTAGATCTCCTCGTTGCTCGGGAATACCCTTTCTTGTGGCTAGGGTTCTGTTCATGTCACCGTCTACGGAGCTGAGGTCAAACTCTCCAGGTATATATTTTTTTCATTTTAAAACATTCTGTATTGTTTCAAAGATTTATTGTTTTTGTTATTTGTATTAAGAATGAGCTTAAGACCCAAATGTTCTAACTTGTGCAGGCTTCCGGATTGGTTGTTGTGTGCTGGAAGACACCGTAAAACTCCATGCAAGGACTCCACGCTTCGCGTTAACCCTGGTAAGCCTCGGTTGACAAAGTGTCCTCAGACACATAACTTTATTAATGAAGAAGAAAAATAATTACATCACAAAGATGTGAGGGCTAAGTCTCGAAAGATTACCTCACATGGAAAACTTGATGGATTTAAATATCCAAAAAGTAACAACTAATTTACCATTACTGAAACTAACATAGGGACACCTTACATAATCACATGAGTGTGTAGATGCCCTTTTACATTTATTAAACTAAACATCTAAACATAACATTTTGGATCATAATTCCTAACAATCCCCCCTTTGATCCAAAATATCTTTTGAACAAATACCAAGCTCATTTCTAAACTTATCAAATTTGACCCTTCCAAGAGATTTTGTAAAAATATCTGCAGTTTGATCTTCTGATGGACAATACTTTGGCTTGATGATTTTTTTGACGACAAGAGCTCGAATGTAATGATGCTTAGTATCCACATACTTAGTCTTTGAATGAAAAACAAGATTTTTGGCTAACTTGATTGCTGGCTGATTATCAAAAAATAATGAAGTTGCTTCTTTCTGATCAACTTTGAGGTCTTGAAAAATCCTTCTTAACCAAACTATCTCATAAGCGACTTCCCAAGCTAAAATATATTCTGCTTTTGCTGTAGAATTCACAATTGTATCCTTCTTTTTACAACTCCATGCCACTGCAGCTGATCCCATATTCATTAAGTAACCTGAAGTAGATGCCCTGTCATCAACATCTCTACCAAAATTCACATCTTAATAGCCAACAAGCTTGAAATTTTTGTTTCTTTTAAACTCAAGTCCAAAATCCTTTGTTCCTTGAAGATACTTTAACACCCTTTTTACTGCATTCCAATGACTTTCTCTGGGTTCTTGCATATATCTGGAAAGTATGCTGACTGCATAAGATAGATCAGGACTAGTATTCATCAAGTAAATGAAACATCCAATTAACTGTTGATATCCAGTACAATTTACAAGTTGCCCCCCTTCAAACTTAGAAAGTTTTAAATTTTGCTCCATGGGGGTAATCCCTGGTTTACATTCCTCCGTTCCAAACTTCTTCAATAATCTAGAAATGTACTTAGCTTGAGAAATAAATATGCTTCCTTCCCGCTGCTTTACTTCAACTCCAAGATAGTAATGAAGTAATCCCAAGTCTGTCATTTCAAAACCTGTTTGAAGTTCTTTCTTAACCTGAAATATATGATCATTATTGTTACTTGTTATGAGCAAATCATCAACATACATAACCAATATGACTAAGTTGTTTTCCTGGATACGAACATACAAAGTATCATCTGACTCACTATGAAGAAAACCAACTTTCTATAGGTAGGAATCCATTTTTGCATACCAAGCTCTGGGATCCTGTTTCAATCCATACAATGCCTTAACCAGTTTACAAACTTGATTTTCTTTCCCTGGAACCTCAAAACTAGGAGGTTGAGTCATATAAACATCCTCTTGCAAATCACTGTTTAGAAATGCACTTTTTACATCCATTTGATGCACTTTCCATCCATTTTGTGCAGCTAAAGCTAGCACAATCCTGATAGTATTCTATTTCTCTATTGGAGCAAAAGTTTATTCATAATCAATCCCTTCTTTCTGAGCAAAACCCTTTGCCACCAATCTTGCCTTATATTTATCAATATCTCCATTTGCTTTGTACTTAATTCTGTAAACCCACTTACAACCAATGGGTTTAACATCATGTGGACAATCAACAATTTTTCAAGTCTGATTCTTCATTACTGCATCATACTCACTTTGCATGGCCATTTTCCATTCATCATATTCAACTGCTTCATTAAAAGTAGCTGGTTCAACAACTGAAAGAGCAAAATTTTCTGAATCCATATTAGAACTCCTTGTACCTGTTTTTCCTTTTTCATCAGACTTAACATCCTGAAGTAACTTAGTTGCCCACTTTGGTTTCTTCTTTTCAATGTTAACTTGATTTGAATCATCCAAGTTAACTTGTGAATAATTCAAAGTATCTTCAACCTGTTCGTCATCCTGTACTTCTGAAGTGAGATCAAACCATTGTTCATTCCTTGTCTTGTTTAAGTGTTGCATCCTTATTTGTTCCTTAGTTACATTTTCCTCTAAGTGACTAAGTTGTTTTTCAATCTCTTCTGCAATTAAACTTTCTGTTTCATCAAAAATCACATCCCTGCTGATAATAAAATTTCCATCTGACAGAAGCCTATACCCCTTTTTCTCATCGGAATAACCAATCAACATGCACTTAACACTTCTAGACTCTAACTTCTTTCGCTTTTCTTTTGAGACAAGTGCATAACAAACTGAACCAAAAACTCTCAAATGTTTGACCATAGGTTTGAATCCATACCAAGCCTCAAAAGGAGTTATTCCATCAAGTGATGACGAAGGAGATCGATTCCACAAATAAACTGCTTCAGCCCAATAACATGAATTCAACCCTTTGAAAAATAACATTTCTCTAGCCATGCCCAATAAAGTCTGATTCATCCTTTCTGATACTCCATTTTGTTGTGGAGTATAAAAATTGGTCAACTGTCTTTTAATCCCTTTTTTCTGACAATAAGTCCAAAAATGATTTGATGTAAATTCACCACCGTTATTAGTTCTTAAAGTAGCAATCTTTTCCTTTGTCGCTGTTTCAACCAAATTTTGAAATGACTGAAACTTTTCAAACACTTCTAATTTTTATTTCAAGAAATACACCCAAACCATCCTGCTAAAATCATCAATAAACAACAAAAAGTATTTACAACCACCAAGTGAAGTTTCCAAAGGACCACAAACATCACTATGAACAAGCTGTAATCTCCTTGTTGCTCTCCAAGTGCTTTTTGAAAAATCTATCCTTCTCTGTTTGCCATAAATGCAAGCTTCACACTTTGCATTTTCCTTCCGAAAAGTAAGCAACCCCTTTACCATTCCTTGTTTTTGGAGATGTACAAGACTATCAACATTCAAGTGCCCAAAACGAATGTGCCACAATTTGATAGGTGAAACATTGGTTTCAACTAAACCTGCAAATTCCTTCAAATGTTCCTTTGATCTAGGAATGACTGTTCCTTTCATCCTAAGAAGCTTTCCATCTTCATAACCTGTCATAACTGTTTTGTATGCATCCTTTTTTGAATTAACCAAAAGAATACCATATTCCATTACAATTTGATGTCCTAATTGGCGAATGACAACTAAAGACAACAAATTTTTCTTAAATGTAGGCACATACCAAACATTAGAAATCAATTTTTCTCCAATTCCTGGCAAGTCAACCTTGACTGTTCCTTTTCATTGTGGTAAATGAATAGAATCATCTGCAAGGAAGATTGAATTTAAATGACAATCTTCATAACTCCAAAAGAAATCTTTCCTGTGTGTCATATGCTGAGTAGCCCCTATATCCATAATCCAAGCATCTTCAAAATCATTTTTGAAACAATAAGAAGATTGGACAAAATTCGCTGATTCCAATTGATGAACTTGAACAAAATCCATTGATTCTGATTGTCCAAGTGCTGTAAAAACATATTCACAATTTTCACTATCGTTTGCATGACCATAATGTGCCGCTGATGAAGATTCTTTAGATTCTCTTTCTTTTAGAATTTTTTCAAATGAAACTCTACAGTCTGAAGCATAATGTCCAACTCTATTACAACGAAAACACGTGACCTGTTTATTACCGCTTCCTCTTCCAAAGACCTGTTGGTTTTTTGAACCTCTTCCTCTTTCAGAAAATTGTGATTGTGTACTTTCTGATTCTTTAGAACCTCTTCCTTGATTTCTTCCTCTTCCTCTTCCTCTTCCAAAACCCTGACCATGGCCTCTGTTTGAATTTTGAAAAGATTTTTGAGCATTGCCCTTTTGATGATTACCTGAAGACTGTTTGCTAGTAATTGCGACCAAAAAATCTTCTCCTGATTGCTTTGTTTTACCAAAAGTTTTGTCATGTGTGGCAATTAATTCACTTAGTGTGTCAAAAAAAATATTATCCAATTTATTTGTAATCTGTAAAGTTTCCAAAAAATGCTTATATGTCTCAGGCAATCCTGCGATCAAAATGGTCACCATCATGCTGTCCTCAATTTGATCAAAACTAGCTCTTGAAATTTCTTGTTTGATATTCTTCAATCTAGAAATGTACTCATGACATCACCTCCGAAAGACAATTTTTGTTGAAACAACTTCAATTGGAGATCGATTTTCTTAGCTTCACTTTGAGAATCAAATAAATTTTTCAATGTCTTCCAAGCTAACCACGCTCTAGAACTATTTTCAATAGCACAAAAATATCATCAGAAACAGTACTGTGAATCAATTCTAAGGCCTTCTCATCTTTTAGTTCCCACTTTGCAAGCTGATAAGGAATAGTCGGTTTGGTAGGCTGAGCATTACAGACACCCTTCCACAATTCATTGTAAATAAGAGTGTTTTGAATATGATGTCTCCAAACTTTATAATTTTTTTATCCTTCCAACTTGTCAGATTCATTGAAAAGACTTACAACTCTAGACATTGTAAAAAAAAATAAACACCTTGTAACTCCAGAAGATGTGTATTATGTAAACCTTATAGCTCCAAGAAATAAAAAAAAAGCACCTTATGTCACCAGAATAAACAATCACCTTATATCATCAATAGAAGATTTTATGCAAAAATATCACCACCAACATGAAAGCAAAATTACACATCAACAAAAGTCATCATGAAAGAAATACTGCAAGAAACACCACACACCATGCAAAAGATAGCTATAGGGGCTTGGCCTTGACCCACTTATAGCCTCAAGAAAAGAATTTGATAGAGCTTCACTTTGCTCTAATCAAACCTTGAGTGAAAATACAAGTACTCCTTATGATACCAACAATGCTCCTTATTACTCCAATGCTCAATAAAAAAATGCACCTTATCACTCCAAAAAATAGCAAATCTTTACAAGTGAATTGGAGAGATACATGATTGTTGAGTGGGAGGTCACAAGTTCTAGTCCCATCAACTCCAATTAAAGTTTTATTTTTCCACTTTTTTCTTCTTAATATAAAAAATCTCCAAAAATAAAAATGAATACTAAATTACCTTATCTCTCCAAAACAACTTATTCACTTTTCAAAATATTACATAAATCTTGAATTAAATGAAAAGTGAAAAAATTAAACAAGATTGTGAACTCTTCTATCTCTACGCTGGAGTTTTGCTGGTTGTTTTCAACATTGGTTTTCTCTCTTCAATGCCTGCTGGTTTTTGCTCTTCAACGCTGGTTTTCTCTCTTCAATGCTGGTTTTCTCTTTTCAATGCTTGCTGGTTTTCTCTCTTCAACGCTGGTTTTTTCTCTTCAATGCCTGCTGGTTTTCTCTCTTCAAAGCCTGCTGGTTTTCTCTCTTCAACGCTGGTTTTCTCTCTTTAATGCCTGCTGGTTTTCTCTCTTCAACACGGGTTTTCTCTCTTCAATGCCTCCTCCAAAACGGTGAGCTCTTTCTCTTCAACGCCTCCTCCAAAACACTGCTGAGTTATGCTGGTGTATCTCTCTCTCTCAGTGAGCGAGTGCAATAAGAAGATTTTTTTTATTTAAAAAAAACAAGAACTTATATGTGTCTTTTTTTTTTAAATTCTCTTCCACAAGATTTTTAATAACCTTGCCTTTCAAAAATACAATATTTTACTCTCTCCAAGTAAAAATGAAAAAACTGAGTCAATAAAAAATCTTTTCTGCACAATTTCTTTTTTTTTTAGCCCAAACAAATAAGAATCATTAACTTATGGTCAATATTTCGCTATTCCAAAACCTTCTTCTTCAAACAACCTTTAGCATCTTCCAACCAGGTTCCAACCAGACCAAACTTCAACCGCGTGCTCTGATACCACTTTGACAAAGTGTCCTCAGACACATAACTTTATTAATAAAGAAGAAAAATAATTACATCACAAAGATGTGAAGGCTAAGTCTCGAATTTTTACCTCACATGGAAAAATTGATGGATTTAAATATCCAAAAAGTAACAACTAATTTACCGTTACTGAAACTAACATAGGGATACCTCACATAATCATGTGAGTGTGTAGATGCCCTTTTATATTTATTAAACTAAACATCTAAACATAACATTTTGGATCATAATTCCTAACATCGGTCTTGCCTGAGGTTCCTCCTGCGATGGGTGTATGGGGTTTTTGGTTGATGCTGTTTCGCTTGGTTTGAATACTCCTTGGCCGAGGCTACGATGAATTCGATTTGTTGGGAAGGCCGTATGGCCATGAATTTTATTTATTTTACTTACAGTTATTTTTGGAACATGGTGTAGTTTATTGCAAAAATATTGTAAGGGCCAATAGCCGCAACTCGATTTATCCACAGTATTTGATTTTTGGACAGGCATGAAGCCGTGACCTTTGTGGAATTTTAATTATGTTTAGTTAGGGTTTAGAAGCTGTTTACATTTTGAATAAGCTCTAAAGCTTACTGTGTTATATAATATATAATCGGTAATATATACTGTGTTTTAAAGAAAATGATGGCAAGTTGTGGGGTTATTTTGTTTTGGATAAATTTCAATTTTTTGTTTAAATTTTAAATTAAAAGAAATTTCTTTACTATTACAGTACTTGTATTTGATGAAAGAATGGTTTAAGATTTTAGAAAATGTTTTTAATTTCTATTTAAGTCCATAATTTTCGATTTTATTTGAAAGAAGAAAATAGTTCAAAAAGTTGGTTTCTAAAACAGAGTTTAAGTTTTTCTCTGTCAGTAAAAACAATTATTTCAGGAAATAATTAAAAGAAGGGTTGATTAGTACAACATGAGTTTTTACTATGTACTTGGGTTGGAAAATTTAAAAGGTCTTTACTTGATTAGTCTTAGTTTATTATTTGAAAAACAGTTTAATACTGTTTCTGTGAAAAGTTCATTTAATCCTGTGTATTTATAAAATAGATAATTGTGTTTGTATAAATGAAGAATTTATACTCAAAGTAATTATGGATAAAGCTCTATTAACCCTACTCTAGAAAAGAGAAGGAAAAGAAGACCATACTTGACAGTTTATCTATATTAGGGTTTTGTAAAATTTTATTATTTTTAATCTTTATAGAGTTATTATTTAACTGTAATGTATTTAAAGTTTGATTCTCACTTACATTAGTAATTAAATTACCTAAGTGATTTCTATACATCATTTTACTTTTTTAAAGTTATTCTTGCTTATTTATTTTTCTATTTTTATAATGTTTAATAACTAGGTATACTTATAATAATTAGGCTTAAAGCTGGTAATTTATTTACTGTGTAAATATGATCACCAATACATAGACTGTGTACTAGTTTTAAAAGAGCTTTCAGCTTGGATCTAGTTCATATCTAATTTCTTTAACAGGTGCATTCTAACTAAGGCACTCCTAAACATTTTACAAAGAATATGTAAAAAGTAATAAACATAATCTTGCATTCTTCATTTGATTTAACCATCAGAATCTAATCTAACCTATTGTACTAGAGTACTACCTTCTTGAAGGTGTGGAAAAATACAGTTAGGTATTTTTATCCATTAGTAAAATTTGAAATTACTCTAATCATTTATCTTAATCCATATCTAATACAGAATTTGTCTATCTTTTCACAGTAAAAGATTTCATTCAATAATTCTAATAACAGATGATCAGAAATACAACATATTATTTCCTAAATTCATTCCTTGTTGATCCTAAGTATGCATAGAGAAATTAGAAAGAACATGTAGAACCTAGAAATGTAGCAGATGAGACTACAACTTAAGGAGCCTATTCCTCCCAATCAACTCCTAGAGCCTAGATGAACTACAAATCTCAGGACCCTCGAGCCTATCTATTGTTCCACCTGGTTGAAAGCATTGGGTGAGAGAACCGGTTTAGAAAACTTCTGCAACTCTATTGAGTAATCAGCAGTAATCTGTTTTGCTTGTAGCAGTATGAAATTAGCTTAAATCAACTACACTAGTTCAAAACTTCAACACTTTTCACTCAAAGAAAACTTTTGCTAGTCCCCTCCATCGAATTTCTTGTGCACTAAATTCACTTAGAATTTTCACAAGTAAAGAGTGAGCAGCCCCGACTGAATTCAATGGGNTTTTCACTTAATGAGCCACCTGCTCTTGTTCCACTTTCTTGGGGAACATGACCACAAAAATAGGGAAGTTGCCTCCTGCAACAACTAGAAGTAGTTTGAAGATGCTGCCAAGTGTCAATCTGCTCTCAACCCAGCCTATTCCACCAAGTGACCAGTAAAACACTCATTTAACAGCTTCCTTAAGTTGTTGTCTCATATTTCATTTATTGATTAATAAAATATTCAACAATTACATGCAATTATCCTTAATCCCACTTGGTCATTAATTACAAACTTTATAATAAAATTATTACATAATGTCTCTTAAAACATAATTTTTTTTTGAAATTTGGGGCATGTGACATGAGCAGTGACAATGATTGTGCAATGTAGTATAGGTGTTGATTAACAGGTCCGTAGGATCAATGCAGTTGGTGGTTTACTAGTTCAGTTTCTATCTTCTTATTAGGGTGGCAGGTCGGGGCTAGGAAAGGGGGTTGTAGCTTCCTTCCGGTTGTAGCCAGAGAACCAGGTAGTTGGAGCTTCCTTCAGGTTGTAGCTAGTAAATCAGGGGGTTGTAGCCTCCTTCCAGTTGAAGCTGGAGAATTGAAGTCATTGTAATAAGGGGGTTGTTGCCTCCTTCTAGTTGTTGCTGGATAATTATTATTATAAAGGTTTCCGTGGTTTTTCTTGTAGGACTTGGGTTTCCACGTAAAATCTGGTGTAATGTGTATCATGCTATGCTTCTTATGTGATGATGATATGATGATGACATAATGATAAGGTGATAATCTATAATATTGAATAAGTTGATCATTGCTAAAATTGAAAAAGTAATAAAAGCTGCATACACTGAATCACCGCCCCCCCTCTCAGTGTACCTGGTGTGTTCAATAGTAGTCCAATGCAACTTATGAATTTGCATCGTTTCATTTTTTCTTGATAGTCCATTCTGAATAGATCCAATGTGCTTATCTGGCTTTCTGCTTTTGATAATTTCCTCTCCTAGAAGAATGATACATCTAGATGTTATTTTTTTTTTGGAGTGATTTCCTTGCAATATGGTTCAATCAGAATTCTTGTGAAAATGTTAATATCCAGAGACACGTCTAGCAATCAGTCTAGGATAATTTTATCACTAAGAGGTAGATTACTGGAAACCAAAGCGAACCTGTATCCCATTCATGCATGGTGGGAAGACCATGTTTGCACTCTTTCAAGTTTCCAATTAATTTGATTACAATAAGGGAAAACATAGTTTACCAAGGCTTTGACTAATAGGAGCAAAGCTGCTTTTTTGAAAATGGAATATATTTAGTTTTATCTATTTACTTTCTATTACAAGCTTAGTGCCTTGTATGACCTTTGAAATATATCATTTAGTTTCGTTTGTATTTTTTTGAAGTTCTCATATTAGAATCACTTTGAGGTCTTAAATGGTGTTGTAGAGGTGCAAACTTCAAAGAATTTTTTAGAGTTGTTTCCTTGCTCAACACTTTGATGATTTAGCACATAAAGCACATTTTGATGATTTAGTACATGGGAACGCTACAACCATCATGGAACAGGAAAATAATTTCAACTAATTACAAATATCCAATGATGTTCAATGGCCACTGCTTTAAGTGTAATAATTATGGCCACAAAGCCATCCATTGCAGCTCATGACAGGATTACTCCAGGAAGAAACCAAGGTATTATTTCAGTTCATGTTCAATGTTATACTTGTTATCATTACATTCATATTGGAAAATACCGCAGGATGCAGGGACAACTTATAGTTTGAAGAAGAAAGGAACAATCAATTCCTCAAAAAAAATTAACAATGCCTGGTGATAGGGGGGATAGTGTTGGAAGGAGGAGTTCCCTTTGGCATTGATGCCAAAGGAGCAGAGTAGTTGTTGACAAGGGAATCTTGTTCTCAAGGGGAGTTTGGGTGTTGAAGAAGCGCTTTGAACATGAAGTTATTGATTAATGATATGTTGATGAAAGCATGTTGCACTCATGATGTCATTACATGTTTCTCTTGATTGTCTTCATAATCATTAAGATTCCCTCACATCATTGAGCCCTTGAAGAAGTTCTTGGAACCCTTGGAAGTTGATGACGTGTCATTATTGACCTTATGATTAGGGTCCTTATCACCCTTGGGGGAGTTTGGTTACCATAATGAATCCTTGAGTACGACATGAAGCCCTTGGTTTTGTTGTGATAATGTGGTGTTTGATCTTGAGGCCCTTAGCCCTTGAAAGTTGGATATGCTCACAAGAAAAGTTGGTTAAAATTGACGTGGTCAACTTATCTTGTTTTGATGAAGCCCTTGGTTGGTGTTGCAGCCCATGATTATACTTGAAGAAGTATTCAAGATGATTTCAAGTCAATCTTTGATGTCCTGCACATTTTGAAGAAAATAAAACTGAAGGACCTTGTCAATCCAAGCAAGACCCTCATAGGAAGATATCCCTCATCAAGCCCTTTTCATTGATATATGGAGTGTCTCCTAACTCTTAAGGTTGCTTTCTCTGATCTTAGGGAGATTCAATTGAACAATCAAATGAAGGCATCTGGAGATTGTTTTAAGGAAATCAATTTTGATTTCATAACTGAAAGGCACTCTTAGCTTTGTTCATGTCTTGTCTCAGTATATGCAGGTTACATAGAACACCATCTTAGGATCTTGCAATGGTACACAGGGTATCTTGTATCCCGATTCCATGCCCCAGTAATTAAGTACAAAAGGACTAATCTGGTGGTTTGTTTGAAGTCCTTAAACACTGATCTTGTTCAAGATAGTTGCAAGCTTTTAATCAAGCTCTGATACTGGGTTCTCTTTTGCATTTTATTAACCCAAATTTGTAAAGACATCCAAATACATGTTTAAATGAAATTTTGGTTAATCTACAACACTTAAGTTAGCCACAAGAGTGAAAATGGTTATCTTAAGGACAAAGCATTGATTATATGAAGGTCTAATTTTTTAAATCATTGACAAATTCTCGATATCATGATCAAACTCAAATTGCAGTCATCTGAAGCATTTCTATAGCAAAAGATTTGAAGTGATGTTATTTTAGAAGCAAGAAGATTTGACCTCATAACAAGTAGAATCACTAAGTAAGGTCTGATTATTAAGGAAATATGGAGGTCACTATGAGATAGTATCTTGCCATCTTGTGCAAATCTCTATCATACAATGATTGAACCAATTCAAAGCATCCAAAGAAGTTAAGGGTGATCTGATATATGATTCAAGGCAATGAATTAGAGGTTAGAAGCCATAGTTATTTAATTAGTTAAGGATTGTTACGACTGTCAAATTGTGAATACATAAGTCCCTTTTCGACAAGCACTACAATCACCAATTTGGAACAAGCTTATGAACATTATAGATCCATCTTAAAAATAGATATATCAAGCATAGATAGGCATACCATTTCTTGAGGTGAAATATATTTTTGATCTTAAATTTTTTACATGTCCAAAAAAATTTACACCTATAGAAATTTTATCCTCTCCATGCTTGATAGAACCGATTTTAAGATGGATCTAGGGTTTTATTTTTTTATTAACCAACATATATATATTTTTAACACCAATTTAGTTGGTTTAAAAAAAATAATTTATGAGTCGATATGGATTTTTCTTTTAATTTATGAGTTGACAAGAAATTTTTTAATTACCTTTTATTTTTGGTACATCATGTTACATGTTACGTTAACTTATGTGACAACATCTCCCCCCATATTGTGTTGTAGAGCACCTTGCGAATCTCGGTGCAATCAGTTGGGCACATATACATAAGAATATTGGTACAATCTCAATTGAGCAGTTGGTTTGACTCAGGTTGTATGAGTTGAGTATGTAATTGGTAAGAATCAGAGTCTGAGTTGGATAGCAGTTGGTCGATAGTTGTTGAGAAGTGTGGTACTGGTGTTGAGCAGTTGTGACATGGGTATATGATGAGAATGACACATGCATATGATCATATTGGGACATGTATATGATCATATTGAAATAGGTATATGATCAGATTGGCACATGTATATGATCAAGTTGGAACAGGTATATGATCAGTCGGACATAGGTTCTTGGTATAGTTGTTGGAGCAAATTGGTTTGACAGGTCCATAGTACCAGTTTAGTAGAATTTCATATTCTTCTTTAGGGTGGTTATAGGGATCATAGTTATATTTTGTGAGTATATATGTTGTAACAACTCATTAGTTGTAGCTGGCAAATCCTAGGAGGTTGTAGCCTCCTTCCAGTTGTGGCTAGAGAAATTATATACGATTTGTAATTCCAATTGATGTTATAAAAAGATCTTATTAAAAGGATTCTGAGTTTTTCCCCCTAGTACTTGGTCTCCACGTAAATATATTGTGTATTGTGCCTATTGTAATGATTTTTTTTTCAATGGAAAAAATATCGTTATTCTATTTGAATAAACTTGAACTTCCCTCAAGGATATTACAAAAATAAGTTTAGCCTTTAGGCTTATGTACAAAGATTTTGGCTATCTGCCTTCTTCCATATTCTGCTTCAGTATCTACAGACATTATATTCACAACTACTTCTAAAAAATATTTCTTTTCAAAATCTTCGTCTACTTTAACTTACATGATTACATATTGGTTTTCTGGTTGATCATTTCTTTTCTCCTCTACCTCCATTATGCCTGGGGGGAGAGTAAGTGCTAATTCAGATAGCTTATCTGCTTCCATATTTAGTTCCATGTATATATGTTTAAAGGAAATCATTTCAAAAGAATCTATATGTTCCTTGATAATTTTCAATAAGTGTTGTAGGTGAGGGGTGTTCATATGAAGTTTCCCAGTGGCCCATTCTGTGACCATTTTAGAGTCTCCAAACAACTGTATCTTTTTCATTTATTCATTTATGGTTATCCTAAGGACTGCCCACAACGTTGAAAGTTCCACTTTGCTATTTATTTTTTGCAAGAAGCAATAGAGATTCATATTCATAATAACAGGAAAAAGTGTACATAGCATCAAAAAATTACTACTGGGGCTTTAATCTAAGAGGCCACCCGCCCATTTTGTCAAAAACACTAAAGTTGGAGTTTTCTATAAAAAAGAAAAGTCTACTCTTTCCAAAGCTATCCACTTTGACTGACATATTAAAAATTATAAAATGACTGTAGACAGACATGAAAATGTCACATTTTAAAAACAAGTAGAACGAAAAAAATTGTGAGTCGCGAAGGGAACCAGGGATGATAATGGAGAGTCTGAGGTGTTGCATCTCCCACAAATAAGTCTAGTGTCTCCTCTAGGATCGGGCAGGGTCCATAATCATCCACTTGATTTCGTCAGACTATAAGTTGCATCTCCTATATCGGCTGAGAAACAATGACATTAGTTGGAGCCTTGCGACCATGCTTTAAATGTGTGGCGATTCTCATATTATCCCTATGCTCCTGCAATAGACCAGTGTAATGTCCCATAGTTGTAGAGGTCTCACATCCCTTTCCAGGTTGGTCCTTTTCTCCATCACCTTCCTTGTTTCCTGTGTTGGGAAACATCTAATAGTGTCGCCAGTTAAAATTTGCTTCTAGGGTGCAGAGCTGCACACCAGACTGGTTGAGGTTGGTGCACAAGCTCTGCACCAAATCTCTAGCACCATTCCATTTGGCAGTCATGTCCTCCATAAAAAATCCCAACATGTTTTTCATCATCCAATAGTGATTTATTCTACCACTGCTTCTTTTGGAGGCCAGATGATCAGAGACCGCCTTGGATTCGCACTCATCAATCATACATCTAACAACAATGGATACATGCATTATATAACCATCAGTATCCCCAAGGTTTTCCTTACGATGACCTCCTCCATGACTTGTATTGCCTCTTTACGGAGTGCCGTGTTTCCTGAGCATTTTCTCCTTCAACTCTGCTGGTAAGTGCACAAAGGAATGAACACGGATCAGAAGCGGGAAAAGGATAACGCTTGGAGAATGGGGGTTAGCAAGACTCATGGTTTGAAGTGCCAGATTCATGGATATCTGCGTTAACATGCACATGAATTAATTTGTCTGCGCTACAACCTAGAATGGACATAACATGTCAACTGCTTGTGAGGTTGGAAAGCAGTTCACCACCCTCATCATTTATTCACCTATGCCGCCATCAACCCTGTTTCCCTCATCGTTGCCACGTGTTCTGAGCGCTAGATGGCCCATGTGGAGGTCTTGTGTGTCACCTACATCTGGGGTAAGTTCTGCTTTGTTGTTAGAAGCTTGTCTAGGAGCAAATTTTAGTTATAATTTCTTATTATCAGTAAGATACACAAATCCTCCTGCACCCCCTAGCGGTGGTCCTCTTGTGATGATTTATATATACTAATGATGTGATGATGTTTTAATGATTAATGATATATGATTAGTTGTGTATAAATTTCTCTAAATAAAGGATAAAGGTCATAAAAAGTGCTACACATTGATTCACCCCCCCTTCTCAGTATGTTCGATGTGGGCTCATAAAATAAAAATAAAACCAACATAGATCTATCTTAAAACCAAATCTATCAAACACTAAGAGGGATCACATTTATTGAGGTGTAATTTTTTTTTGGACATGTATAAAATTTAATTTAAAAAAAATTTACACCTCAAGGAATTGGATCCCTCTCGGTGCTTCATAGATCCAGGTTTAAGATGGATCTATGCTTGTTTAAAAAATAGGTAATGGGGAAGAGAGAGCTTAATATTCTCACTCAGGAAACAACAAAGTAGGAAAATCCTACTCTAATACCATGTACAAATTGAGGATCAATCCCAGATTGTGAATGAACCCCATCAGAAATAGAGAAAGACCATGTATATTATGATTGTATTGATCTCTCATGCAAATACAAGAGAATGTTATCCATTTAGAACAATGGAAGAGGCCCAACACTAGCTAAGAATAGTTAGGCAGATAAGGATACCTACGTCATCTTAGAACTAACAATAGTAAGCATAATGCAGGGGGTAAACTGAGAAAAAAAAATAGGCCTCGACAATGAGGCCTGCTAAGGTACCCATGTACAAACGCTTATAAGTGGAGAAAAAAGAGAAAAAACCACATGATAAAAGATCCTCTCCAAAAGAGAGTCAATAAAAAATGCTAAAAAATACAGATTTCAAATTACTAAGGCAATGAGAATTGAATGCACGCAATCTCCCCAAATAAACTAATCCTTTAAAATGAGTCCCAACATGAACGGATTGATTAGGTATTCATCTACAATTATGAAAACATCATATACTAAGCTTCACTATGGACACCATTCCATTTTGCCATAGTGCATGGGTCACTACCTACTTCAACAATTGAGTCAATATAGGAATTGATGTTGTGTACAAGGCCCACTCCAAAGGAAATTGATCCCGATAAAATATGGTGAATAAAAAATCACTCGAGGAAGCATTGCATACCACCCCCACACAATGTTGAATGAGGTGGACATGATGATGGAAATGAATATCACAAATTATGACAAAAGTATGGAGGTATGAGATAAAGGTGGAAAAGGATCTAAATAACCTAATAAATAAACACTCCAAAGTGGCGATCTCTAAGAGACTACAAAACAAGGCAGTGCACAAAAGAAAACACATGGTTACACTCTAAGACTATCTACATGAGTGGCACACAATCCACTACTCAAAGGTGCAAAATGAGAGGTACCATAATTAATGTGGCTAGATCCAAATGAATGCAAAACAAGGTTGGTCACGGTTATGGAGTCAAATTCCTGGTGACACTCTAAAACTATCTGCATGAGTGGCATACAATCCACTTCTAAAATGTGCAGAGTGAGAGGTACCATTAATAAAAACCATCATTGACAACAATTCTTAATATGTGTCTCAACAAACAAAGACATGTTAGGTACCCATTTACAATAGAAGAATCAAAACATATTCATAGATCTTATGAGAAAAACAACTATCTCAAATAGGAAAATCAACGTGGTGTGCAACCACTCATTAGAAAGAGAATAAAATTCTCTTTACAATGCCTCAGTTGGTACAGAAAATGGAGACTCCACTAATTTAGAAGATATGGAAAAAACACCACCAATAACCTCTTTATAATAAGTTGGCAAAAATATACCATACCAAAACACTAGCAAGGGATATGATAAATCCAACCATTGAGGGTGACTAAAGGGTGCTGACAAACCAAGAAAATGCAAGCACATGGTCGAGCAACCACAATTTTCCAATAAAGAATTATGTGTTGACCCATTCATTAATAAACTAGGACAAAAAGTAGATTCCTCGATTTAGGGGAGGTCGAGTCGATATGGGTCCCAATGAGTTCAAAAATAGATTTTTTGGAACCCTAAATGTACCATGGGCACAAACAATGGCCAATCCAATCATGAGAAATGATAGTGAATGTACATTGGTTTCATCATTGTAACATCAAATAACCAATAGAACAATGAAGAAGAGCGCAAGATACACGATTTGCAAAATACAAAGAGTTGTTGTTTAAACAGTTCTAAAGACACAAACCAAAATGCCATTACTAAATCCAATGGGGCATGATATACAACAATGTCACATTCCTTGCCTCGTCTTATAACAAAAACACCAAAATAATTTAAATGGTATCTAAACAAACAAAGATGAAGAATGGAGAGTAGCTGACGGCATGTGCAAACTTAACCACTAAGAGATCCCGTGATTTGGTAAGGACGCATACATATATCTATAAAGAATGACTTAGGGGTTTGAAAAACCTATAAAATTTGTTGCACAAATGGATTATGGATAATATATATACAAAAAATCTTGTTGAATATCCACAAAAGCCAAGCTCTGAGAGATTGAAGCTCACAATCATTGATAGAGCTACTTCAAACAACCAACCATCAATCTGAGTGTAAATATTTGAGATTGATTGTTAGAAATGTATCCTATAACAAATACACATCAAGCAGGTGAGATGCCACACACATATCTAAAAGTAAAAGGAAGGACACTATGAGAGATATCCAGATGAACGAAACTCTAGATCTCTAGATCAAGGAAGCCACAAATCCCCAGATCAAGGAAACAATGCCCTATTCTTAGAATAAAGGCTTTGGCTCTTGAAACAACTTGGACCAAATCACCAATATAGCAATAAAACCTCAGAATTTAAAATCAAATGTAGGAACCTAAGGTATCGATAGTTCATCACATCATTGGATCTCTTGGAGAAAACAAATCGTTAGACAATAAGCGACTAGTGGAGCAATAGACTAGAGGCCCGACAAGGAAAGTCAGAGGAATGATTGAATAGTCGATTGAAAAAACTACTAAATGGTCAGTGTGAATACAACAACTGACTACACTATGGGAAGTTTCAGATTTTGTGGAAACTGCTAGAACCAATGACCCATATTTCTGGACCAGTTCTTCCTCACTTCTAGGGAATTTGTTAGATCTTGAGACTATAAAAATATGAACCTATGGGTTGTGTCTGTGTGTATCTAACAATGTGTTGAGGCCTGGAAATTCGTAGGCAACAACAGCAAGGGATTCTCCCCAGTCAACGTTCCCAACTAGCCCGTGACTTTTTGGTGTAGGGAATCTGTCCGGTTTGCGGTCCGGCTACCGTAGGTCAAAGTAACGAAAACAAAGGGGTTACCGGTTGCGGCCCGGTCCACCGTGTATATTTTTGTATTTTTTGACTTAATGTATGAGATGAAAATGCCTGAATTAACCATGCAGGGTGATGAAAGATGCAAGGAGTATTCACAATGTGATGCACGGGTTCTTACCTCTCGTCTTAGGCTCGCAAGCATCTAAACCACATATGCAGTAATGAAGTAAACTAACCATCTATCTATTTATCTATCTATCTACCTATCCCCGGGGAGCCAGATTATCCTTTATTTATGAGTAATGTGCAGTGTACATGCAATATAAAGAGAAACTACAGTTAGCTGATATTTCTTTCCACAATGCATGAAGGATTAAAGATATTTCAACAATCAGATAGCCAATTGTTTTATGAACAACGTACATTACTCATGGTGGTAATTCCACAAAAATAAACCAGAAATCATTTAAACAAGAACATAGGTTCAAAGAGTTAGAACTATCTCACGATTAATGGACAAAAAGCTGGAAAAACAAAATAGTTCATCTTTCAGCCATCCACAGCATAACATTTGAAAATTGCCACCAATCTTTCTCCAACAGGCAAACAGTACTTCTTTATTGCAAAGAGAAATAGTTCTTACAATATTGCTTTACATGTCTCACTGGGAAAAATCCCCTTTTTCCCTCTATGTCTTCTATATTTATACAAAAAAGGGCAAGACTGTTGGGCTACCCAAAGGTAACCTTTGGGCTTCCCAACTCTTCGTTTCCCCACGTTTACTTTTCCTTAAAGATTTACAAAATCGTTACAAAGTACAAAAAGTGACCACTCCTTTAAGAGGAGGGTCCCACTTGGGTGTCTAGAAATTTCTTCCATTTCGAAGCTTCAGAGGCAATGCCCTCAAATGCGTAGGGTTCCAAAAAATGAATGTTGATTTCAAATTTTTCAGCCTGGTTCTTTATAGCCTCCACTCTAGCTGCACTCAACCGAAGCTGGTCTTCCAAGAGCTGCACACTAACGACTGAATGGCCTACTTCGCGTCTCAGAATCTGGTCATCAATGGCCTTAATGTGTTGCATTCTTGCTTCTTCATCCTGATGTCTCTTCTGCAACATTTCCACAAATGAATTGTGGTTTGGGAAATCGTCCAGCCTCTGCTCGGCCTCTATCTGGCATTGGTTGTATGTAATAAGGATTCTTCTAAAAAATTCCGTGCAGGCTCCCTTCGTCTTCTTGACTGCTTTCTTGAAATCCTCTGCGGTGTTAATAGCAAATTCTATTAAGTTATAATCCCGCTTGAGGGCCTGTTTATCTTTTGATGGCAGCTCTGCTGGAGTTTCTTCATTGTTTTCCAGCCTCGCCATTCTTGCAGTCAGGACTTCAAGGATGTCCTGAAATCTGTCCACAAAGTAAGAGGAGGTTTCCAAGATTTCCTCCAATCGGCCATCTATCTGCAGCACTTTACATCTCTCCTCTTCAACAGCAGTCTGTAGCTGCAGCATCTTAGCCTTTTGGGCCAAGACATGCTCTTTGAATGGTTGGAGGTTAACCTGCTGCTCCCTTGCTACCTCCAGAGCAGTTGTCAGAGAGGAGATTTGTTCTTGATGTTTCTTTTCCTGTTCTTGGGTGTGCATCTCATTGGCCTCCAAGAGGATCTTTTGCGGCTATTCTAGCTCCTCTACCTTTGCTAGCAGCTGTTCCTTTTCAGTTTTTAACTCTTGATATTATTTCTGCACTCTCTCTAGAGACTCCTGTGTAGTTTCCAGAATTTGTCTCTCGACTTGGAGGAGCTGCAGTTCATTCTTGGAGGCTCTCATCTCTTCTTTCATTTCCTCATACTTTCTTTTCAGCCTATTGCTTTCTTCTCTTTCTTTCCTTAATGTATCCTTAAGTTGAGCAGAGGATTTCTTGGATTGCTCCAAGTCTGTCATGATCTTGTCTACATTATCCTCTGAAGCTTGGATTAATGCAGCTCTTGCTCTGATGGTAAATCTTGGATCTCGATCTGTTCCCAATACAACAGCCGTATCCATTATCATTTTACCAGGAATACCTCCTGTTTCAACCCTCTTTTCTGTTCTCTTCACTATCCTCTTTGTTTCCCTGTCGTAGAAAACAATATTGAAATCAGGGATTTCTTCTCCTTTTTTCTGCACAAAGGGGATCAGCTTCAGTGTGGGGACCATGGGTGTGATGGTAGCAGGCACTTGTGGGTCCTGAACCTATGGGTTTTCCATATCTTGGGTCTACCCTCCAGCTGTATCAGAAGCTGACTGCTCTGTCTGTGTCAGCTTTAGCCTTTCAACTTCTTTCTTTTGGAGCTCCTCATCTAGCTTCCATTTCTTTTCTTCTTCTTCGTTCCTAGCTACCTCTTCTGCTTTCTCAGCTGCTTCCTGAGCAACTTTTCTTTTCTCTTCTTCTTCTGTGTGCAGCCATCCTGCAGCTTCTTGTGCCAACCTCTGGGCCTCCTCATTCCTTCTCTTTGCTTCTTCCTCAGCCTTTGCTTGTTCTTCTCCCTTCCCACCTTTGGTGATTATCTTCTTTTTGAACCTCCTCCTCAAGGCTGTCATATTCTGAGCATTGTGGAAGACAGATTCTTCCCTATCCCTATGATGGGTGTACTCAAAATGTACATTGTTTTCCTTGCAATGATCGACCACTTTACCTTGGGAGTCATTTATGTGGTAGGGCATCTCGCCAAAATGGAACCTCTCCAGCTCTTCTACGAATTCATCAGCTTTTTTCACCCTAGTGAATCTGTAGCTTCCTAACTTGAAGGGAAAAGGAGGGTAGGCAGTCTTCTTATGCTCGAACAAGAAGCTCCCTATGCCATCCAAGAAAACCTGCCTTACTGCTTCCTTGTGAATGATGTAATTAGTAGCGTATTTGGGCAGCAGGGAAGGGGCTCTGGAACCTCCAAACATCCTGAATTATAAGCCATTTTCAGTCAAATAATAGTCTGCATACTCCTCTATCACTTGCAGTACCTCCTCTGACATACAATCACATTCCTTCAGGAAAATGAGTGTGTATACTAGGCATGATAAAGTGTTCACATACTTCTCGATAATGGCTGTGATATTTATGTGCCCACAGTGGTTTATAAGCAGAATAAACAGGCATTCTTTCCCTGTCCCAGATGCACCTGAGGCCAGGGAAAGGCTGATTGCATAATATACAGTCCACCAGTATGGAACTCATATAGAATTCCGATCTCTTTTGGTGTACTCCTCCCAAAGCTGAAGCCAAGCAAGCGGAAAGACTATTTGATGCAATGCTGGCCCAGTTGAATATTGTCCCCTGGGTTGCAACATAAAAAATGATTGGGATCCATTCTATCTTGAAGAACCTACCACGTGCTCTTCCAAAAATCATGTTCAGCATTAAGGTTATGAACCTATAGGGGGCCCTTAAGCTTGTTGTATCGTAATCACCCGTCGGTCTGTATCTGTAATGTTTTCCCTGCAACAAAATCTTTTTAAGAGTCTCTACTAGGTCCATTCTGATGCTGTTCAGCCAATCATCAGATAAGAATACTTGGGCTTCTGGCAGGTGGTAGGCCAGAGCTACATATCCAGGGCTATATGCAACATAGCCCTGTCTTTCAACATTTTCCAGGATCATTGTTGTGACATCCGCCCGGGGCAGAATCCAACCGATTACTTCAGAGCACAGGAACAACTCTGGTCTGGTGGCGATCTTCATCAGTGAAGATCTTTCTATGTTGGCATATATGGACTCTTCTTCTAAGCCCATGTCAGGAACCTCTCTTCATGTGATCAATCTATATATTTCCCCCCACTGGTATTCAGGTTCGACACCAAAAATACACTTAGTGTCTTTGTATATATATTCAGTTTCGGTGACAGTTTCTACTTCGGGCTCTTCCTTGACCACGGGGGCCTTCTTCTTTTGCCTCTTTGACATTGTGAATTCTTCCTGCCATAAAATTGTAAAATTAAGCGCTTTTGGTTGAGTGACAAACTTGTATACATCAATGTGTAGTGTGTCATTTCTTCTGTGTTTAACATGATAGCAATCAGTCAGTGAAGCAAATATGTGTGTACCTAGGCTGAAATGGCCTAACTAACAGAGCTATTGAAACACAATGCGCATTATTCAATGACTTTGTCTATATCTATCATGATGAAAAACAATATAATCGAGCGAAAAACATCTACATTAACATGACTAAAACTTCCGCTCTCTGCGGGTGCCATTATCAAATCACTGTGCGGGAAACAGAAACACTATGCGAGTTTCTATGGTGCGCTTGATCATAGAAAAAACGCCTGTGCAAAACTACGATCAATAACTGTGCGTCGTGATACACCCTCTTCCCTGACCCGGGTTCGAAACTGAGCACAGAATTGGTGGCGTGGGACCGCATAGGAAAATGGCTGTGGTTTAAATATATGGGTAGCACCCAGTGGGACAAACAGCCCAAACCCCATAGCGAAAAGAGGCGGAAACCTACTCCTACGCACCATCATTACGCAGGGCGGTTTGGCGCAGACAGCGTAACGGCTGTTTGCGCCAAACCCCCTCATTCTCTATGCGCAGGGTTGCAAAACAAATGGCGGTGGGGGGAGAAAATACTTTGAAGGTTAAACCACCCTCCCATGGCCAAATAAGCTAAAAATATCCATATCGGATGGCGGACCACTATTGGATCGGAAGCTGAAAGCAAACTTCCTTCCGCAACGGCGGACGACCAAAGCGCTAGGCCATCCGCGGAGATATATATGGCGGAACCTCGGAAAATCATCGGGCCAATAGTGAAACGGGAGCCGCAACGGTGGAGCCATGAAGGGTAAATCGATCCGATATGGGCAAAGTCTGAGTTGGAAGCAAAACGACTACGCATCGGAAGGGCTAGTGTTTCTTCATCCACAACGACGGAACCGTAAAGTGTACCATCATCTGCAATGTCAGGACTTAAGTCGGAAGCAACAACACTAAAGGCTCGGAGAGTTTAGAGCTTTGGCAGCCGCAACGGCGGAGGAACAAAGGATAAAACGCTCCGTAGAATGAGTTCAAAATCAGAAGCGGAAAAATTAGAGGATTGGAAAAGCTAACGCTTTCGGAAGCTGCAACGACGGAAGCACAAAGGGCGCGACCTTCCACAACGGCGAGTTTTAAATGACTTAGACGGCCGGGTGGAAAAAAGGCTTTCCGCAGCCACAAGGGTGGAAGCCCACGACTTACGGAAACGATGGAAACACAAACGGGTCCAAAACGTTAAAGCAATGATCAGAAGAGGAAGCAGTTTTTCCTTTCGCAACGGCGGAGAAAGAAATGATAAAAGTTCCGATGTGAAACTCAAAAACAGCCGAGGCAAAAAACAAACAAATCGGAAAAAATTCGAAGTCAATACCGGTTATCCATCCGCAATGGCGGGAGGAAAAGAAAACACCTTCCGATTCAGCCATGATTAAAACTCAATTAAAAGGCAAATGATGAAGTTTAATCAATCATTGAAATTTTTTAAGCGTTAGAAAAAATGAAAACCAGCGGTAGATCAACCCAAGCATAAGAAAAGTCTTTTTAAAAAGTTCTCAGACCAAATCAAAGAAGAAAATCAAACTTATCCAAGCAAAAAGAGGGTCCTAAATTTTTTTGGAATTTTGGGAAATTGTTGCAGCTGCAACACAATGTTTGATATGCTTGATCATAAGATGCATTGTGATGTTCTAATAATAATGCATTGTGCTTAAGTGTTGTAACGGTGTCTTTTGACACCACCTTTCTTCTTGTAATATTGTTCCCTTCTATTGTCTCTTTTTTGTTCTATAGTTCAAGGTTAAGAGGTTCCCCAACATAGTATTATAGAAATTGGCTTTGTTCTAGCCTTGTTTTTTGTGAATTGTGTTGATTCGAATCTAGGGTTGATAAACTCTAGCCTAAATATTTGTTGACTGATTCCTCTTATTCAACATTGATTGGATTTGTCAGATCAGAAGGATGACTTCCAAGATAGAACCTATTGTTCTTAGAAGGCATAATTATGTAATCTGGGCAACATACATGGATACCTTGTTGAAGAGAAAATAAATATGGTAGTTCACAAAGAATGTTATTGCTAATCCAGTGGATGTCGATGCGAAGTTTATCATCAACATTAAAAATGATGAATATATGGGTGTTATGATGACCTACATTTCAAGGGATATTCACTTTCATACAAGTGGGATCAAATACAATAATGCCAGTTGGAACAAGCTGAAGACTCTGCTCATGAAGACAAATGAAGGAGAACTTATGTAGATAGAGAAAGTGTTGATCTCTCTATGACCTTTTTCCTTTGATTGGATTGAGGACTATTTAGATCACATCAAGGAGCTACAGTTGAAATTAGGTGAATGTTGTAAGGACTTTACAAATAAGGATGGATAACTCATTGAGTTGGTTATGATGAATTTGAAGACACGATATGATGTCTTATATTCTTCCTTTTGTTCCAATTGGATGTCACGCAAGCAATATGGTAAGGATTTTACATTTGATACTTTTTGTGATTTGTTGATTAAGGACCAACAAAAGTTGCTTAAAGAAGGGAAGCTTGGTAGCAAGCACTAAGCTCACATGCTGAAAAGAAAGGTCAAGTGAAAAATTAAAGAACGTGTTCAGTGGAATCATCGACCGCAATGTATCGACTAACCTATAGAAGTGAATAGCGAAGAGTCATTGCCAAAGAAGAAGGATCATAAGAAGAAGACATGTTGGTATTGTGGAAAGGTGGGATATGTCGAGAAGAACTGTTGGAAGAAGATGAAGGATTTAGAAGGAAAGGTCAAGCACCTTTAGAATAGTTCATTGACTAGACAATCAACCAATCGACCTCCTAGAATAAATTATACCTTCTATGTTATCACTTCCCAAAAATTACATGCCCGTACCTCCTATATAGAATAGATAGTCAAATCTAGATATACTTATCATATGGAAAATGATGCTTCTTTGTTATTTTTCTCAAGTGGAACTCTTGAAGAGAATATTTATGTTGTTGATGGTTACACTCTTACAGTCATTGGAAATGGTGATGTTGAATGTCAACATTGTCTAATATTCATTGTCTATTATGTGTTTAGTTTGAGTGCAAACTTATTGTCGGTTGCTCAACAAATGAAGACTATGAATACTATTGAGTTTTGGTTAGATCATTTTATCGTAAAGGATATGAGGTTTGGTGGAGAAGTTGTTGCTTTAGGGTATTTGGATCCCAAAGACAAAATTTACAAGTTTTGTGATTCCTTTTGACTGATTGCATCGACTACAACAACTGCAACGACTAAACCGATTGCACTCATTTCTCAAACTGACTACAAGAGTCAAATTTGGCAAGAACGTGGCAAGAACAACTTGTGAATTTAAACTTTGACATTCGAAGATGATGGTAACTCACAACATGGTTACTGGTCTCCCAATGATTGTTCCACTTGATGGAGTTTGTAGAGGATGTATGTTTGGAGAAAGCATCATCAGACACCCTTTAATTTGGGGAAAGCATGGCGTGCACAAAACTGACTAGAACTTGTTCATAATGAAATTTTTACATGAGAAAACCCTCATTAGCAGGTGAAAAATATATTTTGATATGTATTAATGATTTCTCTATATTTACATGGGTATATTTCTTGAAAAATAAAATTTCGGTGTTTAAAAGATTCAAGGAATTTAGAGCACTAGCTTAGAAGTAGTGTGGTCAACCCATCAAATGTTTGAGATCAAATAATGTTGGTGAATATATGAGTCAATAGTTTGAAGAATATATATTGCAAAATGGTATTTCTTTGCAGAGATATGTCCCTCACACCCCTCAACAGAATGGATTTATTGAGAGGTAGAATCGAACTTTGGTAGAAATGGCCAGGCTCCTACTGCAGACCAAAGACATCTTGACGAAGTTTTGGGCAGAAGTTGTTTACTATTCAAACTATTTGTTGAACCTTGTATCGACTAGTGCAGTCGTAGACATGAATCTGTTCAAAAAATGGAATGGCAGGAAACCCTCTATTGGACACCTCAGAACCTTTGGATGTGTTGCTTGGGTGCATATGAGTGATAATTGTAGAAATAGATTGGATGCAAAGAGTCACGATTGCATCATGATGGGATAATTTTATGTGTCAAATTCCTATAAACCAATTGATCATGTCAAACATAATATCTTAATTATAAGTGTGATCTTTGATGAGAATATCGTAGGTAATAATTTGTTGAATTCCTCCTCTATTCTATTGAACAGTGATATGTTTGGAATTATTGAAGAATATAAATTGTCTATACCATTCTATGGATTTCTATCTAGACCGATGAATTTTTCTCCTGAGGCAATCGATAGTTGGTCTACTATAACTATTGTAGTCTACATCTTGACTTCTCCAACTCATTCAATTGGTCATAACCAACCTGAATAATCTATGACTTAATTACCTCAATGGGTTGTTAAGACGACTGAAGTTGTTGGATCAGATGTTGGACATGCTAGTATCTGTTGGCAGACTCACATTCGTTTTGATCTTGACACATATGTTGATTCTCAGGGTGTGACAAAATGGGAAAATGATATGATTGTTGAAATTGATTTCTTGAAGAAGAATCAAATGTGGGAACTTGTTCATCGACTGGAAGGAAATAATGTTGTGAAGTGTTGATGGGTCTATAAGACCAAGTTTATCTCCAACAATGTTGTTGAATGCCACAAGGCTCATTTTGTCACCAAGGGCTTCTCTTAG
Organism: Pseudotsuga menziesii; assembly: GCA_001517045.1. Lineage (NCBI taxonomy): Eukaryota > Viridiplantae > Streptophyta > Pinopsida > Pinales > Pinaceae > Pseudotsuga > Pseudotsuga menziesii. The sequence continues at coordinate 203,316 of LPNX010094323.1, read as the reverse complement.
CAAATTGCATCAACAACATAGAAACATTTGCTCCTATTACAAAGATGAACTCTATTCAATGGATCATTTCCCTCGCTACTTGTTTTGGATGGGAAATTCATCAAATGGATGTTAAAAGTGCCTTTCTTCATGGAGATTTAATTGAGGAAATTTATAAAGAGAAATCCCTATCTTTGTGACATATTTTGGCCTTGTTTGTCGATTAAGGAAGTCATTGTATGGCTTGAAACAAGCACCTCATGCTTGGTATGAGAAGACTGATCTCTTCTTTGTCAATCTTGGCTTCAAACGTTGTGATTCTTATCACAATATTTTTGTATTACATGTTCATGGTAATACTTTGATTGTGGCATTGTATGTTGATGGTTTAGTCATAACTGGAAACAATGTCAATCTGATATTTGGTTTGAAGAAACAACTTGCAGATACCTTTGAAATGAATGAGCTTGGTCTTTTACATTTGTTTCTTAGCATTCAAACTTTGTAAATAGATGATGATATATTTCTCTCTCAACCTAAATATGCCTTGGATATTCAATATGGACGACTGCAATTCATGCACTACACCTTCTCATTGCGAGTGAAGTTGTCAAAAGATTGTGACTATCGATGATTCGAAACCACTCTTTATCAATAGTTGGTTGGTAGCCTAATTTACTTAACTCACAGTTGCCCAGATCCCTCACTTACTACTAGTGTTGTCTCCAGATTCATGGAGGATCCTCGAGAAATCCACTAGAAATATGAAAAGAAAATTGTTCACTATATTAAAAGAACCCATCAATATGGTGTTAGGTATTATCATAGTTCATAGCCACTAGTTGAGTTCACTGATTTTGATTGGGACAATGACATTGGTGAACGAAATTTGACTTGTATATATGTGTTTTGAAAGAGTTTTGGACCCTTGGTCTGGTCATGTAAGAAACAAAACATAGTATTTCTTTCAACTACAAAAGCCGAGTATCATGGTGTTGTCAACGCAGGTACAAGGGTAGTTTGCATTAATAATCTTCTTGAAGAGATTGACTTTCCTGTTTAGGCCTCAACTATTATTTATTGTGACGATTATAGTATTATTCAAGTTATTGATAATCATATTACTCATGGCAAGATGAAATGTGTTGAACTTCATGTTCATTACTTCATCTAGGTGGTACATGAAAATTTTGCCTCACATGTTTATTGCAAGACACATGATCATGTTGTTGATATCTTTACGAAGCCTTTACCATAAGCTAAGTTTGTGAAAGTTCAGGCTATGATTGGGATTAAGGAAGATGCAATTATGGGGGATGTTTAGAGAAAGTAATTTCACCTCCTGAATCTCAAGAGCATTATGTTGATGGGGGGGGGGTGTTGGAATGCAAGGTTTTGATGACTCATCACACCTCTGTATCTTCAGGAGACAATCAATCATTTTATGACAGGAAACTAGCAGAACGATCAACTGGGTTTCCTACTAGGAAATTCAGAGGAACAACTAAATAATCGATTAAAATGATGACCAAATGGTCAGTAAGACCATGGTCGACGCGACTAGAGAAACCGAATACACTTTCAAACATTGTGACTTTTGTGGAAATGATTAGAAACAATGATGCTTATTTTTTGACCATATCTTCCTCACTTCTAGGGAATTCATTAGATATGGATATTATAAAAAGACGACCATATGGGTCATGCTTGTGTGTATCTAACAATGCTTGATATGTTTCATCTTAAAATGCATTGTGATGTTCTAATAATAATGCATTGTGTTTAAGTGTTATAACAATGTCTTTAGACACCACCTTTCTTCTTGGAATATTGTTCCCTTCTATTATCTATTTTATGTTCTATAGTTCAAGGTTAAGAAGTCCCCCTACATCAAAATCAAATAAGAAATGTGATATCTTGCATCAAATAAAAAACAATAGGCTAGGAAATGCTCGCTTTGATATTAGAGTAGGTGTTTCTTTCCTTGTTTTTTCTTTATGAACATATTTAGTCAGTGTTTCTCTACTGCCTAGTTTTTGCATTCAACTTGTTTTTCAATATTTTGTCTCTAAAATATATGGGTATGATTCATTGGTTCATGTGCTCAGTGAGCAATGTCAAAGGATCTATTGTCTCAAGTGTTTCTACGTATATAATATGATATTGAAAATTTTGTTAAAGTGTAAAATTGGTTCTTAAGTCACATATCTAAGAATTATTTCATTTGTGGCCATTATACCATGAGAAAGGAAATCGTGGATATGTGCCTCAATAGACTCCAAAATTTGGCATACAATCACACATGCTTAAAGGGTTTTGTTGGCTTCCATGCTATGGAAGGTGGTATTGAATATAGAATTGGGACCCATTTATGGATCTGGGTGCATATCTTGTTGGACGTTGAGAACCTCTCTTCACATCATATCTTCTTTATTTGTGTATATCCCATTATCTCTCTTCAAAACACTATGTTATCTCCCAAGATAATTTATTTTCGTATGAAGAATTTAATTCATGCAATGAGGAATATGAATGTCACTAACAGTTTGAAAGTCTCTGTGGTTGATAAAAAAAATTCACAAAGTTGTAGCTTCGGTGGCTTGGGTGAGGATCAGAACATCTCATTAGCCACCGACAGACTACGGGTTCTGTGATTAGATGAACATTTCGGCGATCGGAGGTTCTAAGGACTAACCATTGGTGAAATAGTCCACTAAACGACGGAATAAAGACAGACTACGGCTTCAGCGACCGAATGAAAACGTCGGCGATCGGAGGTTCTAAGGACTAACCATCAGTGAGATAGTTCAATAAGGATCCGCAACGATTGGAGACATACAGACTACGGATCAACGAGTTCACAATGAATCTCCTCCATAGTGTCGGCAGCACAGAAGACTAAAGCTCCGAGAAATGACAAGAATCATTTCGATAGTGCGACAATAGAAGATCATCGGCAATCGAAAGACATATAGACTACGGATCGACGAGTTTACAACGAAGTTCCTCCATAGTGTTTGCAGCATAGAGGACTAAAGCTCTGATTCAAATGTCGTCAATCAACTTCTGGCAGTAATAAAATTAGTTTGTTTCACCTCCAAAACTACGGCAGCGTTCAGATAAAAGGTTTTGATACATTAGTTATTTCAGCTCCTGATCGCCGATGAGCTAGTGATGGAGAGCGCCAGTGTTGAGATTTGGAGCGCTGATGGGCTAAAGGAAAAAGTTGGCGATTGCCAATGAAGAAGCTGTCGCGATGCTAGTGATTTAAGGCGCCGATAATGCGGCAACATTGAGACTTGGAGCGTTGATGGGCTAAAGGAAAAAGCTTCCGATCAGCGACTGCGGCAACAAGATAGAAAAATCTAGCAGATTAAACAAGAAAAATCACTTCAGTTAAATGCCGAGACACTGGCTGTTGGAGACAATTTCACACTGAACCAACACTGGTGATTATCAGCGACCACTTCAGTCATTAAAAGATCGCTCAGTGAACTAGATCTTCACAATAGATAGACAAATAGTTAGCAAGGGTTTGAAGCCCTAATTTGGAAAAACTATTACTTGCAAGTATTTTTAACTGTAAACAGATCGGATTTTCAGGATCTGTGATTTTTGTAGAAGGATATAAATCCCATGATTAATTTATTAATAAATGTTCGACTCTGGGCATTTATAATCCTGTTCTACTATCACGCATCTCATCTAGTTTATTCTATATATAAGCTCTTTTTTGTGATTTGTTCAGCCATCGTCTTCATCTTTACTGTACATATGCCTGAATGTGCATTTAGGTGATTTTCAAGTTGATTAATAGCTAATAGCTTTCATTCTACTGGTGAGTTAATGTGATTTGATTTATAAGTACCATCCTTGTCAGGATTTATCCATTTGTATGCATATGTTTTGCATGTAAGTCCGCCAGCTTGATGAGTTCTCCATCCCTGCACCTTTTTGTCAAACTACTGAACAAGTTGTAACTAGAAGCCTTGTAATTGAGTGAGCTTCATGCATGTCTTGAGAGTGAGAGGTTATATAGGTTATCTAGCTTGATCCATATCAAAAAACCCTAAAAAAACATTTTAAGTTACCAGGCATCCTCGAGCTACAACCTAGAGGAGTTTCCTGGAGAGATAACACACTGTAGATGCAACCTGCATGATCATGTCAGGTTTATATGAGCATACACATAATGATGAGAGAACAAGCATTAACAATAAACAATTAAAGAGACAACAATATACCCTAGAAAACCCCATGCGAGGAAAAACCTGCCAATGAATATCTTCATTACCTTGGCCAAACCAACCAACCTAGCCAAGTGAGCTCACCCGCTCACCTCCAGGCCACATTACAATGGAGTATACCAAGATCTTTATAGGCTTCATTACATGCAATACCTTGGGCCTAAAACCACGTGTTGAGACCTAACCCATTTTACTCTTTTTTTATTCAGGGTTAACCCTAACAATACCCCCTTTAAACCTGACTTGGAGTATTTCACCAATTGCCCTCGAATTTTCAATCGGGGAATCTTTACATGCCCCCCTTATCACCTTGGTCAACATGACTTTACCGGTGACTTACCATGGATTACCTCTATAACCTAGGTATACCTAGACTTTATTAGTGAGTTACTAGTGGTATGCATGCCTAACCAGGTCTTACATTTGTATGCCCATTTACATGCAATACAAATTTCAACTCCGTTATAAGATTGTTTGCATTTGTATCATGGTGACTTTACCATCACCATCCGTTGCTACATCCTTTTGCTTTTCCATTCTCCTCATCTTCCATGTATCCTTTTGTACCTTCATACAAGCTTGTCATTGGCATCCATATAAAAAGAATCAATATATAGGATTACATGGGTTCTCAGCCATTGTAACCACGAGTTCTCTAGGAATTATCTTCAGCTACATGTTTCATCAATCTTGGTCCCAGAATTGAGGTTAAAACTTTGGATTAAATAACCAACCTCTGTCAAAATTTTAACTAAGGAATCTCCACATGTGCCCCTTATAACCTAGGTTAACATGAATTTCCCGGTGAGTTACGAGGGGTATGCATGCCTAACCATGTCTTACAACCACATGCCTATTTACATGCAATTACAAAGTTTCAAACACATTATAATAATTTTTTTTTCATGTGTCTCATGGTGAATCTACCATCGTGATCCATTGCTACATCCTCCTGCTTTTCCATGCTCATCATCTGACATTCCTCCTTTCGTACCTTCATACAAACTTGTCATTAATGCCCATATAAAAAGAATCAATCCACCCGATTACATGGGTCCTCAGCTATTGTACCCACTAGTTATATACAAATTCTCCTAAGCTACATGGTTCACCAATATGGGTCCCAAAATAGAGATTAAACCATCTCACATTCCTCCCATAATCGAAGACTCAACCTCTTTGATTCCACATCAAGATAGGATGCAAGTACACCTACCACCCTTGTACCTATCCCAATGATTCATTCCACACCCTAATGCCACATCCCTTCTTTGTGCATAAGGGAGATACAATTTTTCATGCTTCTAATCACCTAGGAAATCACATTTTAATGGGAACCAAAAACTATTTCGGTGTTAGGTACCATTGATCATGTACCCTGCAACATATTAATTAAAAAATAGTTACAATTTTTTTTGGCAAAGGATCTCCAACCACATGAGTCTGATACTAGTTGTTAGGTTATAAACAAGCATACAATAATAAGAGAGAACAAAAATTATCGTAACTACATAACAACACATTTTACCCTAGAAAACCCCATGCGAAGAAAAACCATGCAATGAAAATCTTCATTACCTTGGCCCAAACCAGCCAACCAAGCCAAGGGATCTCACCTGCTCACCTTTAGACCACATTACAATGGAGTGTACTAATCCTTATTATAAGCTTCATTAAATTCAATACCTTGGGCCAATACCATAGGCTACCAATTACCATGGGCCTAAAACCACGTGCCTAAACCACGTGCCCAGACCTAAACGATTTGAGTCATTCTTGAGTCAAGGTTAACCCTAAAAATATCCCCTTTAAACTTGACTTGGAGTAATCACTGACCCCCCTCAAAGATTTTACCAAGGAATCTCCACATGCCCCACTTATCACCTAGGTCAATATGACTTTACCGGTGAGTTACAAGGGGTACACATGCCTAACCAGGTCTTACAACCGTATGCCAATTTACATGTAATCACAAAATTTCAACTCCATTATAATACATTTTTTCATGTGTCTCATGGTGACTTTACCATCACCATCCATTGCTACATTCTCTCGCTTTTCCATGCTCAGCATCTTCCATTCCCCCTTTTGTACCTTCATACAAACTTATCATTAACGTCCATATAAAAAGAATCCATCTACTTGATTACAACATCTGTAGAGTAAACATTCTAATCATAGAATGGTTTATTTTTATTATTGATTATTATTTCATCCTTAGTGCATCATTTTAGTACTTCGCTTGTTGGTGCTCCATTTGTAACAGAGCCTTAATGCTATTACTAAATCTTACAGTATTAGTAGTTGTACAAGACTCTATTTGGGAACATAGAAAAAAGACCTCTGGTATAAAAAAATCCTTATTGAAATATTTTTTATGCCAGGTATCCTCCACTATTAAAATTATTATAATAGTGTTTTCTTATTGTTTACCTTGTTCATATCATTGAGTTTACAGTTATGATATATATATGCAATTATGATTTTTAGCTAGAATAACTACAACTTCAATTCTAGAATTATTTGCAACTTATTTTTATAGCACACTATAGATATTAGTATCAAGTAAATCTAAGGCTTGCACATATAATGCATGGCATCTCGTAAAAGACTTATCATTGTTAGTTGATCAATTAAATATTTTATAGTTGATCACCCCATAATTAATTGATAGGATGATTAAAAAGATAGTAGTATTGCAATTTCGTAAGTTATTTTGTAATTTTAGAATTTTATAAATAATTTTAGAATTTGTAGCCATAATTGTGAATTTGTAATTGTAATTTGCATGTATTGCAATTGCAATTTTCCATTGTAAATTTGTAGTTTTAACTGTCCAATCTGTAATTTGTACCTTGTAAATATAATTAGTAATTTATTATTGTAAATTGTAAATTGTTATTGTAATTTCTAGTCGTAAAATTGTAAGAATGATTGTAAATTGTAATTATAGCTTAGATTGTAACTTGGAATTATAACTATGATTGTGCACAATTTGTAATTATAATTATAGCCAATATAAAAGACTTTGACATAAATAAATAAATAAAATTGCATCACACACATGAATCACATTCATTGACATAAACAAAATACATCATAGACATGAAGAAAAATATAAGAAAATAATTTGACATCCCATTAAGTTTATAAAAAAATAAGTCCATATATACATCACAATAAAAATTATTACAATGTGATGATCAAATCAATGGACACGACCACCATCACCTAACATCATGTAATGTACCATCATCATCATCATCATGACCACCTACTAAACATAAACATCATTTAACATAACCCACACACACATATGACAAACATCATCTAATGTCATACATATCTATCATCACCTATAAAAAATAAGCACCATCTTACAAACACATAAAAATAGCTAACATAAACTAACATGCACAACAAACATTACCTAACATACACATGTAAACATTTTTTACCATCATCTAACATATACATTTAACAGATTTAAACATCATCTAACATACAAGTTGCATTATCTAACATAACCATCATGCACATATCTAACTCTAATGCACACATTTATCAAGCAAACCTAGCAAACATAACCCGACCTTATAACATACTGTTAAACTAGTAGCAACAAGGAAGGTCTTCCTGCATGCATAAGACTTAAATTAGGAAACCAGTTGTATTTAATTTACTTTTCCTAAGTTTACTTTGGAAAATAAATTAAAGTGATCTAAATTAACTTTAGTGAACCACTAGTTAAAGTGAAAGTGAAATTAGGATTTTTTATTTACCACTAGTTAAAGTGAAAGTGAAATTAGGGTTTTCGTTTTACCTAAAGTTATACAAGAGAGATCAATTGGTGGAGAGAACACACACAATTATATTTCGACAGAGATAGGATATAGGCAGGGAGAGAAAGTCAGATAGAGGATTTAGTTGAGAAGACGGAGGAGTGAGAAGCAGGATCATTGAGCTTCGTACAGCTGGGTCGTACACTCACACAGGAGGGTGTTGAGGTTTAGCTGGAATTTGCCCAGTGATTCTGCCGAGTGCTGCATTCACTAGGTTTGGGTGAATTTGTAGTGATTGTACAAGTTCCATATTTTCTCATAATAAAATCTATATCTGACTGCTGCATCGATTTTCCCATCTTGGTTTTTTCCGGGTTCTCCATACCCAAAATAATAGTGTCAATATCATGATGTGATGTTGTGATTTATTTCTCAGTTTTATATTCCGCTGCATACTGTAAAAGATATTCATGTGTGGTTATCAGTTGACATTTTACATCCACTGTTTAGCCCTAGTTGAATATTAAAGGAAAATTTACATGGTATCAGAGCTTTGGTGAGCTAAATTTGAGAGATTTGCAGTAGCAGTGATTAATCAGGGGCAGATCTATAGGAATACGCAAACCTAGAATTCCAGATCTAGGGTTTGACATGTACACTTCACTATGGCCATGCAATTGAGAGTTGAGGATATACTCCAAGGTGCTCAGAACTTTCCTACATGGAAAGAAAGGATCACAAGGATCTTGGATGTCAGGGATGCAGAGGAGCACATTGACTCCACGAAGGTTGCACCCACATATCCAGCAGATCTAGCAGCTTAGAAGAAGATTGATTCCAAATCCATGCTGATTATCATGGATGGAGTGAAGGACCATATAGTACCTCACCTTTCTGGTAAGTAGACCGCATTAAAAATGTGGAAGGCTTTGGAGAGTTTGTGCCAGAGCAAGAATGAGAACTGGAGGATGGTGTTGTAAGAGAGGATGCGTAGCACCAAGATGACCAAGGGAGAAGGAGTGGTGCCTTATCTCACGAGGCTCACATAGATTAGGGATGAGCTTGGAGTTGTTGGCTCTAAGACTGATGAAGAGGAGCTAGTTTGGATAGCCCTCAATGGCTTCTCTAAGCCATGGGACACCTTTTTCAAATGTTTTGTGGCTAGGGAGAAGCTCGCTGATTGGCGAAGACTATGGGATGTCTTTGTGCAGAAGGATACCCGCATGGGTCAAGGATCAGGCTCATCTGGTAGTTCCCCAAAGATTGTGGATGAGGAGGCTCTAGCCCTTACAAGGAAGAGAAAGGGGAAGAAAAAGAGGAAGAAGGATGGTAAGAAGAACCTAGACATATCAAAGGTCAAGTGTTTTATTTGCCACAAGCAGGGACAATTTTCCTCCCAGTGCCCAGAAAGGAAGAAGAAGAGTAACACTCAGATGGCTGGATATTCAGAGGTGGATGAGTTTAGCAGGAACTTCGATGAGGAGTTTTGCTTGATAGCTTGCATGGCAAGCACCACAGGGAGCAACATATGGTACATCGACAGTGGAGCATCTAGTCACATGACTGGATAGAAGAGATTCTTCAGAGACTTGCAGGAGGGTGGAACAAGGATCCACGTTGAGCTGGGTGATGATGCGTGGTATCAGGTGTAGGGGGTTGGCACTATTTCATTTGAGAGGGAGTTTGGAAAACCCCTCAGTTTTGCTAACGTGTTATATGTTCTAGGATTGACCACAAACCTTATATCATTCTCCACTCTAGAGGAAAAGGGATATCAGGTGAAGTTCCATAACCATAGAGTGTATATCAGGCCCAAGGGGTCAAATAGGAGCTTTGATTGGGTGATTGGTAGAAGGAGTGGGAAAGTGTACAAATTACACTTTGAGCCTGCAAAGGCTCTAGTCAGCAACAACATCAACAGTCAGGGTGAGTTGTGGCATAGGAGGATGGCACACTTACACCATGGAGCACTGAAGCATTTGAGATAGGCAGTCATTGGATCTCCTTAGGTACATGAGGAAAAGCATAACCACTGCAAAGGTTGTGCTTTGGAGAAGAACATCAAGAAGTATTTCCCACATAGTGAGCACAAGTCTAAGGAGTCCTTGGACTTGGTGCATTCTAAAGTATGTGGACCTATGAGTGTCCATTCATTCAATGGTTACAGTTACTACGTAACCTTCATTGATGACTATTCCAGGAAAACCTGGATCTATTTCCTGAAGGCCAATTCAGAGGTCTTTGAGAGGTTCCGAGAGTTCAAGACTCTTGTGGAGAACCAAACAGGAAAGAAGATTCAGGTGTTGAGGACAGACAACGGGGGTGAGTACACTTCCAATGAGTTCATGGAGTATTGTTCGGTTGAGGGGATCAAGAAGGAGAACATTGTGCCCCATACCCCACAACAGAATGGATTTGCAAAGCAGAAGAATAGGACTATGGTTAGAGCAGCCAAAGCCATGCTATTTGATTAGGGATTAGCACTATTCCTCTGGGTCGAGGCATACAGGAGTGTAGTATACATTCATAATAGGTGTCCCTACACAACCTTGTAGAGGAAGACACCAGAGGAGGTCTTCACAGGAACTAGGCCAGATGTGAGTCACATTCGCATATTTGGTAGTGTCTGCTATTGTCATGTTCCAAATATGTCTTTCGAGCCTTGGTTTCAAACGTATCATGCCATGATGAATTGTGTAATCACACCACTTCCTAACAAGGGGTTTTTTGCTGCATTCCCTCTTGTATTTTTTAGAGTGATTTTTCCCATGGTCTTTTCTTGGTAGGGTCAGTTGAGAAGGGTGTATTGACTTGTTGGATTCGGTTGGTGACTTCTTGTCAGATCCTTCTTTTCCTTTCTGTTTGGAGTCAAGCTTAATGGCATAGTGGAATGCATCCACAAGCGTATTGATACTAAAAAATTCTATATCTTGTCAAATGTACAGGGACAATCCATTGACGTACTTCAGAACAATCAATTTCTCTTATTCTTTAATGCCAAGTCTCTCTATTAGTCACTAGAACTTGTCAGTGTAACTCTGCACAGATTAGTATTTCCATTTCCTTAGTTGTTTCCACTTCTTATACTGTTTTTTAATGTACTTGGGCAGGTAGAACTCCTTCTAGGTGTAATCGAAAAATTTCTCCCTTGTATCTATGGGGTCTTCATCTTTCTCCATCTTTGTCGATAGGTTCTCCCCCAGCAGTGCAAAGAGGTCAACATCTTTAAGGATGCAATGATGATCTTTTTAGCTTCTAATATTTGGTTCACATAGTAATAGGATTATGGTTGTTGTACCCAATTGTGTACGGATTCTACGTGAATCTTTCCTTCTAGATTCGATTTGTCCAAGTTCATTTTTACCTTAAATGGAATTATTTTATCGGAGTTGGATCTTGTCGAGAATCCTCCTAATGTCGAGGTGAATTGCGTGAGAATCTCATTGAACTGGGCGAACATTTCAGTTCAATGTCGAGCTAGTGCTTTCTCTATGAGTTGCTTTGTCTCGTCAGTTACTTGTCTATTGTTTGTTTCTATGGCCATATTCGGTCTAGTGGTGCGAGTAGATAGATACTCCGAAGTCGAAGGTAGTGTCTGCTTGGATTGCTAAGTTTGCGAGCGTGTTTGAACATGCATAAGTCAGGTAACTTTGATAGAAGTGTCTACACATGACTTAAGCGTGAACAAGCTCGGATACCATTCACATATTTGGTAGTGTCTACTATTGTCATGTTCATGCTGACAATAGGAAGAAGTTGGAACCTTCTGGAGAGAAGGGGTTACTTGTTGGTTACAGCGAGATTTTGAAGGAATATAAAGTTTACATTCCTGCTCGTAGGAGGATCATTATGAGTAAGGATGCCTAGTTTGACGAGAACAGCACCTTGCAGAGATCTCTGGACTTACCAGTAGAGTAGCAGCCAGCACAGGAGTTGGGAGTCAAGTTGGAGGAGCCAGATGTACAGGTACAGGTACAAACACATAGCACATATTCTAGTGGTTAGAGGGAGTTAGGTGGATAGGATCCTTCATTCATTGACTTAAAGGATGACCTGCAGCAGGTTGAAACTAGGCCACAATGCAGGATTCTAGGTAGGTAGATCCTCCACAGACATATTTTAGATAGAGTGTACCACCAGAGAGGCTTAGTTATATGGCACTAATGACAGAGTTGATTAAATCTGAACCTTCCAGCTTCGGGGAGGTTGCACAACATGATGTGTGGCAGGAAGCTATGGTTGATGACTCCATTATGAAAAACCAAGTATGGGAGGTTGTGTCGAGGCCACAAGGGAAAAAGGTGGTGGGATCCAGATGGATCTACAAGGTGAAGCATGCAACAGAATGAAGCATGAAGAAGTACAAGGCGCGCTTCATGGAAAAGGGGTTTTCACAGAAGGAGGGTATTGATTATGAGGAGACCTTCACCCCTGTTGCCAAGTATTCTTCCATTCGGACCACTACCTCACTAGCAACTAAGATGGGTTGGTGTGTCCATTAGATGGACGTCAAGACTGCCTTCCTCAATGGAGTGATAGAGGAGGAGGTGCATATTGAGCATCCATAGGGGTTTGATGTGGAGAATAGGGAGACACATGTATGCAGACTGCATCGAGCTCTTTATGGGCTCAAGCAGGCACCTCGAGCATGGTACTCGAGGATGGACAGCTATCTACGGGAGATGGGATTTTAGTGGAGTGAGGATGACCACAACCTGTACTTCTTGATAGGTTAGGTGCCTCTCATACTGGTCTTATATGTGGATGATATTTTTTTGATAGGATATGAGAGGCTGATTGGAGACTGTAAGTCCAACCTTGCAGTAGAGTTTGAGATGAAATACCTTGGGATGATGCAATAATTTTTGGGCTAGGAGGTTTGGCAGAGAGATGGATGCTTCTTCATCGGATAAGGGAAGTATGCAATAGAGATCTTGAAGAGATTCAAGACGGAGGATTGCAAGCCTATGGCCATACCTCTAGTTTCAAATTGGAGGAATATTGATGCATCAGGATCAGAAGGATTTGATCCTACCTTGTATCATCATTTTATCAGATTGCTTATGTATCTGGTCAACACTCGACTAGACATTAGCTTTGCAGTCAACTCTTTGAGTCAGTTCATGGTGGAGCCTCAGAGAGTGCATTAGATGGTTGCGAAGCACATACTTCACTACATCAGAGGTACAGTGGAGTATGGATTAGTTTATGAGCACAGGGGGAGTGTACAGTTAGCAGGTTTCATAGATGCTGACTGGGCAAGATGTGTAGAGGACCGAAAGAGTACTTCAGGTTGTTGTTTCATCATTGGATCAGGGGTTGTCTCCTGGTTCAACAGGAAGAAGAAGTCAGTTGCATTGAGATTGACAGACGCTGAGTACATGGAAGCCATCATGGCTGATTGTGAGGGTATGTAGTTGAGGAAGTAACTTGTAGGGTTGTTCCAGTGTGAGCTTGAGACTAGAGTAGTTCACTGTGACAATCATAGTGGCATCAAGCTATCTAAGAATCCGGTGTTCCATGACCAGAGAAAACACATAGACATTAGATACCACTTCTTGAGAGATTGTGTTCAGAGGGGAACCATTCTGTTGGAGTACATACAGATAGATGAGTAGGTGGAAGACATATTCACCAAGGCACTTTGCAGACAGAGTTTTGTGAAGTTCGGGGATAAGTTGGGGTTGCTACCGAATCCCTTCCTCATTGAGAGGGAGTGTTAAACTAGTAGCAACAAGGAAGGTCTTCCTGCATGCATGTGTTCTTGCATGTAGAAGACTTAAATTAGGAAACCAGTTGTATTTAATTTACTTTTGCTAAGTTTGCTTTGGAAAATAAATTAAAGTGATCTAAATTAACTTTAGTGAACCACTAGTTAAAGTGAAAGTGAAATTAGGGTTTTTTCTTTACCACTAGTTAAAGTGAAAGTGAAATTAGGGTTTTTTCTTTACCACTAGTTAAAGTGAAAGTAAAATTAGGGTTTTCACTTTACCTAAAGTTATAACAGAGAGATTAATTGGTGGAGAGAACACACACACTTGTATTCCGATAGAGACAGGATACATACAGTGAGAGAAAGTTAGGCAGAGGATTTAGCTGAGAAGACGGAGGAGCGAGCAGTAGGATCATCAAGCTTTGTACAACTGGGCCGTACACTCACATGGGAGGGTGTTGAGGTTTAGTTGGGATTTTCCCAGTGATTCTTTCGGGTGTTGCATTCGCCAGGTTTGGGTGAATTTGCAATGATTGTACAAGTTCCATATTTTCTCATAATAAAATCTATATCTGACTGCTGCACCGGTTTTCCCATCTTAGGTTTTAACGAGGGTTTCCATACTGAAAATAATAGTGTCAATATCGTGATCTGATGTTGTGATTTATTTCTCAGTTTTATATTCCGCCGCATACTGTAAAAGATATTCATGTGTGGTTATCAGTTGATGTTTTGCATGCATTGTTCAGCCCTAGTTGAATATTAAAGGGAAATTTACACATACACATCACCATCAACATATCAATAAACATCAACATCAACATTAAAAAAGTAGTATGTATATGTATATGTGTGTGTGTGTGCTGGAATATTGGAAATTACCGAGAGGGTTGAAGGTCCGGGGGGGGGGTAGTGGGGCGGGGCGTGGGGATGAATGAATATTGATAACTTTTAACAATTTAAAACGACTTTTAACTTATTCATTAAAACACGTAATCAACAAGATACATAGAACACAACATTTATCATGGAAACACAATTGGGAAAACCACAAACACTTTCTATAACTACAAAATTATATTTACAATTGTTTTTGCAAGATACAACTTGATGGAGACACCAATCCCCAAGTTTTTTAGCTACAATTGAAGGATTCTACAACACACTGGTTTCTGCCAGCTCCAACATACAAGGATACTACAACATCGTGTTTTCCAACCACAAGGATGTCCATTTGAAGACAATTTTCCCATTTCCCTTAATCAATTGATTCAAAGGCCAAGCTATGTGACTTAAGCCAAGTATGAATAGTCGATAAAAGTTCGACAAACCAAGAAAAATTCTTAGTTCATGAATGTTTTAAGGAATGGGTCAAATTTTAAGGATTTGTATTTTGTTTGGATCGATGTGAATTCATGCAGAGTCATCTACATACCCCAAATATTTGATGTTGTTCATTGCAAATGAGTATTTTTCCATATTCAAATAAAGTCGATGTTGTCGAAGAGTGTCGAGGATTTGTTGAAATTGTCGGACATGTTCTTCCCATGATTGACTGAAAATCAAGATATTGTCTAGGTAGACAATGACACACTTGTTGATGAAAGGTCGAAGAATGTCATCCATATATCACATGAAGGTCGCAGGTGCATTGATTAAGCTGAAAGGCTTGACTAACCATTCAAACAATCCTTCCCTGGTTTTTAAAGCAGTTTTCCATACATTGGTGGGCTCGATCGGAATTTGATGATATCTTGATTTGAGGTCGAGCTTAGTAAATAATTTAGCACCTTTCAAACATTCAATTTAGTTCGTCTATCCTTGGCAGAGGGTATCTATTCTTTACCAAAATCTTATTGAGAGACCGGTAGTCGATGCACTTGTCCAAGTCCCATCTTTATTTGGAATGAGGATGATTGGACTTCCACAAGGAGAGGAGTTGGGTTGGATGTGACCTTTGTTGATCAAATATTGAATCTGTTTGTGAATCTCTTAATTATCAACATTGGACCTTTTGTAAATAGATACGTTAGGTAATGAAGAACCAGGAACAAGTTCAATGGAGTGTTTTACCTGGCAATGTAGAGGTACTCCCCCTGGCTCCTGAAATACGTTCCAGTATTCATCAAGAATATTGTCAATATGTTGCTTTTGTCGGGAGATGCACTGGTCGGTGAGTCGACTTGTTGTTGTAGTCTTCCTGAGATGTTGACATTTAATCATGATCAATGTGAATCTCTGAGCATGGTTGATGAGCTTTTTTTCTGTTTAGTAGATATCATTGCAACCGTTGGTGTAGGTCATTTCTCTGGTATACCATATCATTAGTTCTGTATTTTGGCTCACCTTCTGAGGCTAGCACTGATCAATCCCATGTTGATCCCATAAGTGAGGTTTCCCAAGTAGGACGTCGACTACGGAAAGAGGTATCACGTCACAGAGTACTGGCATATTCAAAAGGATTAATGAAGTAGGTGATTTTGCATTGTCGGGTGATCCTCAGTTCCTGTCCATCCTTCATCCAACTGATATTATAAGTCTGAGGATGTGGGGTGATGACAAGACCTAGTTTATTCACAATATCTTCAGAAACAAAGTTCCTTTTTCTTCCATTATCCATAATCAAATGCAATGGATTATTTTGAACCCATATCTGTGTATGGAACAAGTGCTCTCATTCCTCCTCGTCGACAATAATCGAGGATGTTGGAGTGATCAATGTCAATGTCAAAAGGGTCGATGCTTATGGGTCAGATTCTACCAGGGTTTTTTCAAACAAGTCAGAGGTAGACAATTTTTCCAAATATGTCTTTCGAGCCTTGGTTTCAGACGTATCATGCCATGATGAATTGCGGTAATCACACCATTTCCCAACAAGGGGTTGTTTGCTGCATTCCCTCTTGTCCTTTTTAGAGTGATTTTTTCCATGGTCTTTTTTTGGCAGGGTCGGCTGAGAAGGGTGTCTTGACTTGTCGGATTCGGTTGGTGACTTCTTGTCGGATGCTTGTCCTGTCAGCTTAGTCATGAAGCATTATTTTCCTTTCTATTTGGATTCAAGCTTAATGGCATAGTGGAATGCATCCACAAGCGTATTGATAGTCAAAAATTCTATATCTTGTTGAATGTACAGGGAAAATCCACTGACGTACTTCAGAACAATCAATTTCTCTTCTTTAACACTAAGTCTCGCCATTAGTCAATAGAACTTGTCAGTGTAACTCTGCACGGAATAGTATTTCCATTTCTTTAGTTGTTTCCACTTCTTATACTATTGTTTAATGTACTTGGACAGGTATAACTCCTAGGCATAATTGAAAAATTCCTCCCTTGTATCTAAGGGGTCTCCGTCTTTCTCCATCTTTGTCGATAGGTTCTCCCACCAGCAGTGCAAAGAGGTCAACATCCTTAAGGATGCAATGATGATATTTTTAGCTTCTGATATTTGGTTCACATAGTAATAGGATTCTAGTTGTTGTACCCGATTGTGTACGGATTTCTACGTGAATCTTTCCTTCTAGATTCGATCTATCCAAGTTCATTTTTACCTTAAATGGAATGATTTTATCGGAGTTGGATCTTGTTGAGAATCCTCCTAATGTCGAGCCGAATTGCGTGAAAATATCATTGAACTGGGTGAACATTTCGGTTCAATATCAAGCTAGTGTTTTCTCTATGAGTTGTTTTGTGTCATCAGTTACATGTCTAATGTTTGTTTCTATGGCCATCTTCGGTCTAGTGGTGTGAGTAGATAGATAATCTGAAGTCGAAGGTAGTGTCTGCTTGGATTGCTGAGTTTGCGAGCGTGTTTGAACATGCATATGTCAAGTAACTTCGATAGAAATGTCTACACATGACTTAAGCGCAAACAAGCTCGGATACCAACGATCTGGGTGCCTAGGTGCATGACGAGGACAACAGTTCGACTGAATGAATCGAATATGGTTATGGCGAAAACATATTAATAATAAGCAAACCAAGAAATACACTACACACGAAACATACACACACACATACAATCTGCAAGAATTCAAACCAATCTTTGTTACTTCATTATTGCTCTATTACTTCCTTCATATTACAATAATTTACATGCTCAAATAGAGTGTTGAGAATTCTTGGGTTGTCTTCTTGTTACGTTCAGTTAGAAGAGAAGTTGGAATGGTTCCAAAATTTTAACTCTTACAGACAACTGGAAGACAAAGAGACAATCTGTCGTAATCGTGTCAAGGTGGTGAATCGGTCGAAGTCAATATTGAACATGTCGAAGTGTTGAACTTGTCAAAGTCGATGTTGAACCTATCGAGGTCGTGTTGAGGTGTGGAACTTGTTGAAGTCGAAATTGGCACATGTCGTCTTCGACAAACAATGCCAACACCTGGGTGGATCAGGCCCAGTGAAAAAGAGACTATGGAGTACATGGTTAAAACTATGATCTCTAAGGAAAAAAACACATCCTCGGGGAGGATGGGCCTCTAGTAGCTAGGAAGAGGATCAGACAAAATAAAGGAGGTGCAAAAAATTTAGTCATCTTGTTGAGACCCTCCAATCTGCCAATCTCAATAAAAGTCATGAGGTTTCTCTATTAGACCAACACAAAAGTGAATAAAAGAACAAAGAATAGCAAGGGGCTTTAATGGAAAATACAAAACTACCACAACTTTCTACCTATAGATGCTAGAAGATAAAGTGAGACACAAGAAGGGAGCCTCATATAGCTCAAAAATGGACAAGGAATTAATTGCCATTGTCCCTAATACAATATTCTCCAAGGGTACTCTGGATTTGTATTAACATACCAAAGAAATTATTTCCTATAATATAAACTCTCTTGAGGATGGTAGAGCTCCAACATACAAGCTATCAAGGAGGAGTTGTAACACTAGAATGACAAATATCATTGCTTAATAGAATCCCTTTAGGGCTTAGATATGACCTTGGATGAGGGAGATGAAGAGGAGGGAAAGGAACAAGTAGTGGGGGTCGACCCACAAACACCCAATCTCATTGGATGAGGATGCCGAAGAAGGAAGATTTGGGTCTAGTTTCACTCTTGTGATTTCTTCTTCATGTTTTTTTGTAATTTTTCCCCTATAAGAAATGGGTAAAGCCCACATATAGCAATTTTTTTTTGTATATAAAGGATGTTACAAGTTGAGAATCCTCACCCCATGGCCAAAACTATATGTAAGGTTGTCAATTGGGTCTCTCTCTAGTTGTTGAAAAAATTATTGTTACCCTCTCTTTATAAAATATATAAATGATTAAGGCTTCATTGTTTTCAACAGCTAAAAGAGTTTCTTTAAATAATTCAGAAATTATTAAGGTTTTATTGTTTTTACCAGCTAAAAGAATTTCTTTAAAATAATTCGATTATAAAATTAGGTAATCTTATGTTTTGTATTATTAAAAGTAAACTATGTTAATAGGCATAAAATCATAAGTATGGATAATAATCTTAAGATTCATTTTATTTTGAAAAATAATAATTTTGAAAAACCAAATTGAGATGTATACCTTCTCTATAATTTTTTTGATTCCGACTAAATAAATGCATCCATTCACTCATTATGAATTAATCGAATTGAACAAACTTATAGAAAGAGAAACATATTAATCGAATGAACAAACTTATAGAAAGAGAAACATTTGCATAACTTACATTCAAAATTCTGATAATAACGCTGATACTCACGAGGACCATGCACATTGACAGCCTTACATTAATACCGATTTTTCAATAATTTTACTCTGAAAATTTCATATTACATCATTCCGCGAATTTTCAGTGATACTGTCCATCAATGTCACTTTTTTCAATCTGGGCCTGTAGACAATACAAACGAGTTTAAGTCGGGATTTCTCTTTACATGAAATCTATTCAGAGAGAATACTCAGCATTTAACAAAGAACAACTCACTGAACGATGCTTGAGTTCGACACGGCTCCTTGTAGTAATCTCGTCCAGAATTTCAGCATCTGATATCTCGTCATGCAGGCTTTCAACGGCGCTGTAACAGCAAGATAATTCTGGATCCTATTGGATTGGGCATGAAAATATCAGCTTAAGCTACCAGGCCAGAGAGAAATCTATTAAAACTAAAACTAACATTTTGCTTTAATATTCTTTCTAGAGGATAATATTCATATTCATATCTTATTTCAATGACGAATTTGAAGGATCTCGAACAAGGAACAGTTTTGAAGATATAACCAGCAGTTTCCAAAGATGCATCAAACTTTAATGAAAACAAAAAATATTATATATTTATATACCGTTTTTTGACGAAGTATTGCGGGAGCTTCTTCATACTCGGCTGCATCGAGTTCTCTCAAGTATTCAGCTTTGAAATACTTGGGAAGAATGTATTGTCGGATCGGAATAAGTAGCAGGAATAAAACTGGGAAAAGGACGCCAGCAATTGGAATCCAAGTGACCCCAAAGCAAGCCAGTAAGTATACAATCTGGAAGATGGTGAATGCAGATATGGCCTTAAATGGGACTGTCTCCACAAAGGAAGCATGAGCATTTTCTAGCACCCTGTTCACCAGTTTCATTCAATCAGAAAAGTGAAGCTTTAAACATTTCAAGCGTAATCTATCATTTTAGTGCAAACATACTTTACCTTTGCACCAGGAGAAGTTATGAAGAATTTTTCCAAGTGTAATATATAATTTTAGTGCAAACTTACTTTATCTTTGCACCAGGAGAAGTTATGAAGAATTTTACTGTGAGTGTGCACCTGGAGAAGTTATGAAGAATTTTACTGTGCGAGTACTTAACGTTTTGAAAGTAGCAAAATTTATTGAATGGGGTTTTGTTATTCAAGTAAATGTTTTTAATATGTATATTTCAATATGTACTTTGTAGCAATGTATTTAATGATGTTGTTACTGGGATATGGATGGTTAAATCTGATTAGATATAAACAGTTGGATCCAATCCCATAAAATGCATTACATATTGAATGCTACGAAGTCTTTGTTTATTTTCACTATCTACTTGAATCTTTACTCCCTGCCAACCTCTTAGGATGAAGGTGTGTTTACCTAAATTTCACGTAGCATTTTGTTATGGGGTATTTACTCAGTGAAACCATGTCATAGCATCTTTGTCCATGAGATATTAAAGAATACCCCTAATTTTACTAGATATTGATAATTACCTACAAAATCATTTTGTTGAAGCCCCTTCCAGTACATATTTTCCATTAAAAAAACCATATTTTTAGGGTATTTTCCCTAATTTTATTAAGAAGCCCTTTTTATACCCACCAATACCTATAAATCCCCCATACCCTATTCTTTGTGCCACCAATAACTACAATATATTGACCTTATTTTTCACAATTAAAAACCTAAATAAGATATTACTCAACAAAATAAATCCCTATACTCAGCTAAATTAAACAATATTATCATATTGGAAAAACTAATTACTTGCCAACTATCTATTATCTTTTTGTAAATATACTTACTTGAATCTGCGGTTAGGCATGATAAATAGAAGGAGGCTTCTTTCCCAGAGCTGATTCCCAGGTAAATTATCGAGAGCCATGTATGCGAAGTAACCCCATAGCACAGAGGTGGGGATTTTCTTAATAATTGGCATCGCTGCTACGCAGATTCCAACCATAACCGACTGCATTAAGTTGGTCACACGTTGCTCTTTCACTCGAACGGGAAGTAATGCATCTACATGCTTTTCTGGGTCGAAAAGACTGCCATCGAGCACATTCAAAGCATTTTGATCCTCAGTGTCCAAACTCACAACTTTAACCTTTCCTCTCGAGTCCTTCCGTGATAAATCTTTCAATTCAGTCAGATTCTTCAATGCTGGATGTTGTGAGGTCTGTCAAAACAATTTGATTAGTTACAATGTTAGCCAGAGGCAGTCATCCGTATTATGTAATTAAGTATGCCACTGGATTAGTATTTTTAGTTATTAAAACTATGTTTTGTAAACATTTTTTTTTTTATAAAAAAAAATATTTTTTGCAATTTGCATTGAAATATTTTTAGTTGAGTTGTAAATTTGTGAGGTATTGATACTTTTCAGTTGGTATCATAATCAAGTTAAAGATCTCAAAGTTAAGATGTAGAATTATCAATCTCAAAGAAAAATTCAGCCATAGTCGCTAGCAGCAACTGTTTCATTATCGATTCCTCCATTAAATCCATTAAAGGGAGATGACTGTGTATATTGGAGAATCAAAATGCAGACTTTGATGGTTTTTAAGATACATGGGATACATTTCAAGTGTTTGTGGTGACTTCCGAGATTAGAATAAATGGACAACACAAGATAGAAATGGGAAAAAGGAGGTGGAGAAAGATGCCCTAGTAAGGGTTTTAATTCAAAGTACAAAGGGAGATGACTGTGTATATTGGAGAATCAAAATGCAGACTTTGATGGTTTTTAAGATACATAGGATACATTTCAAGGGTTTGTGGTGACTTCCGAGATTAGAATAAATGGACAACATAAGATAGAAATGGGAAAAAGGAGGTGGAGAAAGATGCCCTAGTAAGGGTTTTAATTCAAAGTACATAAATGTAAGAATTTTCTCAAAAATGTTGCAGTGAAACATGAAAGCTTGCCAACATAATGCAGTGCCCTTGGCACAAATAAAGTCAAATTGACACATTTGCATGTTGTGCAAAAGAGTTTAATATTCAAATGAAGGATATTAAGGACAGTAAGAAGAAGGATGGTATTTATGTTTGAGTGCAAAACATTGTTAATCGGTTACATATCCATGGAGAGACAACTATAGATCAAGTAATTTGTGAAAAAATACTTATACCTCTCAATAAGTTTCGATAATGTTTCTTTTTTAGTTTTTGTAGCTTAGCGTGTACTTCTATGTAGGGGGTGTCTAGCAACATAGAAGGAGGCGAGGTGATTCCTAGAGATATATTGTAAAAGTGGATTTATAACACCTCATGTAAATTGTTTTTAGAGGGTCCATGGAATTATGTATCCAATTGTATTGAGTGTTGATGTAGTAGGTGCATGAGGCACATCCTCACAAGTCGGCCCCATAAGAAGTATCCAGAAGACAATTCAATCCCATCAAAGAAGACAAGTCCAAAACACTTGGAAATTAAAAGTCAGCAACATAAATTAAAAATAGAAGGTGCCTCCTCTCATTTTTATCATCAAGCAACAAGCAAGTTCGCTCAAGAAAAGGAGAAGTTCGCTACTACAGCAAGAAGAAGACTTTTTTGGGTTCCCCACTTTGAAGAAGGTTCTCTAATATTTTCTTGGGGTTTATATTACTGATATTTGGATGGACACTGATCTCTGAACTTATATTTCGATTAGAAGTTGTTGGGTTTTTTCCCTTTGTGGTTTCCTAGGTCAAATATCTTGTGTACATTGTTTCTGTGCTTGGTTATTCTTTTAGTGATCCTATTATTGTTATGCAAGTGAAATTATACTGCCATCTTTATAAAATCTAACATTGATTCCATGGTATTTCCATGAGTGTGAGACTATAAAAGGAGCCTTAGAGTATGAGTTCATTATCACACTTACAAGAGACCGGTTTCCTCTTGTAGTAAGCTGTCCAAATCTAAAGTTTGAGATCACAACTTTTCCAGGGGAGAGTTACTTCTCTATTATCTATAGGAACCAAGGGTAGATCTAGAGTTTTTCTATCTAGTTTGTAGAGAGGATTTTGGGTATATTCAATGCGGTTTGGTCTCATAAATCTGTTGTGGCTAGAGGTCTTTCCAAGGAGTTTTGTTCCAAATCCAGAGAACTATTGTAATGTTGTTGTAAACAAATCTCGCAATAAGAAGAATACAAACATTTATTGCTTTTCCCCAAAGGGCTGGGGTTTCGAGGGTAAATCCTTGTGTATCTTGTGTGGATGCTATTTGTTTTTGCAATGCATTTATATGGTTGTTTAGGTAGTGTGTTTTCATTTTTAATGTTTAGTTCTACAATGTAGTTATTTGCTAAGTTGTAACTGGAAAAAAATCAAGGATTTAAACATAAAGTTTCACATGGTATTAGAGCAGGGGTCTCTGAGTATCCCAAAGTAAGAATAATTAAGGTATTGTAGGTAAACCAGGGTTTCTGTTGCAGGTCCAACAAGATAACACCAATTTTGCAGAGCTTCAATAGTTTTACAGTGGTGCAACAGAGATGACATCTAGTCTATAAGGTATGAGGCCAGGTTGGAGGGGGTCTCCAACTTTGTACATTGGAAGATAAGGATCAGTTCCATCCCTAAGGAGAGTAGGTTATAAAATCTAGTGAACTCAGCAAAACCAGTGGCAATACCAACAAATTCCAAGGAAAAGGAAGCTCATGAGTTGAATAAGTTTAAAGCACACAGGTTACTCCTTGATGGGGTAATAGACCACTTGATCTCAAACATTGGTGAGAATGATACTATCAAGGAGATGTGGGATACATTGAGAGGCCTATTTGAAGGACAAGAATGAAAACATGAAGATGGCCTTACAGGATAAGCTCCATAGCATTAGGATGGTCAAGGGGGATACAGTGATATCTTATCTCACCTAGATCAAGTGGGTGAACTTTGAAGGATGAGTTGCATGCAGTTGGGGAAAATATCCCAGACCTAGAGATCGTGAGCATAACCTTGAAGGGATTCACCAAGGATTGAGAGGTTTTCGTTACATGTGTCGTTGGCAGAGAAAAGATCCCGACTGGAGCAAGTTCTGGGATGAATTCATTCAAGACGATATCTGGAGAGTATTTCAAAAATAGGAGGAGATTGAGAAATAAGAGGAAAATCTTTCCATGGCCTCCATATCCAAGGGAAGAAGAAAGAAGGAAAGAAGGTTTCTAGTGGTAGTAAAAATAAGGATATGAGTAAGATCCAATGCTTTCCTTGTCAAGAGCTTGTCCATTATGCTAGCCAATATCCTACCATGAAAAAGGGTAAAGAAGGGAAGAAGAAGCATATGGTAGCAACAACAAAAGAAAAAGATGAGGTGGATGAGTTTACTGCTCATTTTGTAGATGAGTTTTCACTCATTGCTCTATTTGGGTGTATGGCCAATTGTGATAGGTACATAGACAATGGAGCTTCATGCCACATAACTAGAGAGCTTCAAAATTAGACTCTACATGCTATGTGAGATGCGAGAATCACATTAGATCAACAATGAAGGGGGTGTGAGCAATCACCTTCCAGCTGGATTCATATTATACTCTAGAGGTAGCTAGAGTATTGCATGTTCCAAAGATGAGAGTCAATGTGCTCTGAATTTCAACCCTAGAGGATGATGGTTATGGATTGTTGTTCCAAGATGGAGCAATGTGCATTCGCTATGAGAGAGAAGGTGTCCATGATGTAATGATGATTGGAATCAAGGAGGGCACATTATATAGGTTGTTGGAACAACCAGTAGTCAAAGGGATTTTGGAGCTAAGTTCCAGACGAAATCTGAAACTTGGATTAGTGTCAGTGAGAGAGAAATAGGCCATTCTCAACAGGCCTACCTGGTTCAAGATGTCACTGATGGATGTGGAGCACCAGGATCCAGAGCAAATTCAGTAGCGCAGGTTGCATTAGAGTGTTCCAATAGAAAGGGAGCAGACGATTCCATCTCAGAGGGAGCAGTTGTATCAGTAGCGGATGTGGATCAAAAGGATGTTCCTCTAGTAGAAGTACCTCCCTCGCTAACAGGGAGTGTTAGTTTTTGTAGCTTGATAGATACTTCTATGTTGGGGGTGTCTAGCAAGATAGGAGCCAATGTGATTCCTAGACATATATAGTAAAGGTCGATTTATAATTCCTCACATAAATTGTTTTAGAGGGTCCATGGTATTATGTGTCCCATGGTATTAGGTCCATTGTATTATGTGTCCCATGGTATTGGAGGTCCCATGGTATTTGCATGAGTATGAGATTATAAAAGGAGCCTTAGAGTATGATTTCATTATCACACTTGCAAGAGACGGGTTTCCTCCTGTAGTGAACAGTCCAAATATAAGTTTGAGATCACAAGTTTTCCAATGGAGAGATACTTCTTTTTTTTCTATTGAATATAGGGTGGATCTAACGTTTATCTATCCAGTTTGTAGAGAGGATTTGTGATCTGGGAGGATCCAACATTACTTAAAATCTAAAAGTATTCAATGCTGATGAAAGTGGAACCATCACGAAGGGCTCGGCGAGAGATTTTTGACGATGTTCATTTCACCTCAAACATACACTCTAGACGGCCGAGATATTAAGTTTTGAAGTTTTCAACAAACAATGGAAAAGGTGGTGCCACATGGCACCACTAGAAGGATAGCATGGGGCATGTATACTGAGGTGGCAATTTGGATTGGTTTAGTTTATCGCAAAAATTGGAGGCTTGCAGGAATTGAACCCAAGACCTCTTCTACACACGCCCAACGCTTTTGTCATAACGTCATGAGAGTTACTTAACCCAATGTGGTGGTGATTCTATTTGAACATTAGTGCTTGTTTATTTGGCATTAAAAATGGATTAAGGTCCCTCCATATTAGCCTCTATATTTCCTAATATCCAACTTGGTGGAGGTGGTTCCATGTTTTATCCACCATATGCTAACTGCCAGCAAAATATGTTACAACCAACATAGCATAGGGGTTTTTATGCCATGTTATGCAAGTTTGATGGAGGTTTTAAATAGCTAGTAGTTAGAATGGTTGCCAAAGTTTAGAATTGGTTGGCACCAGGCCTGGAAATTGACGACTATTTGGACGTTTTAAAATTTTTTTAAATGTATTTGACACGCAAATAAATTTTTTAAACGTCAACAATTATGTTCATGTAAATTTATAAAACGTAGATTTGATGCCCTGCCAATGAAATGAACAGTCATAAATGATAATAGTTAATTGTATCTCTCTATGTAATGCATTGCCAAGGGTTGCATAAATATTCAATTTTAATTAATATATTGTGAGAATTGAAATAATTGTCAAATCAAATTGCAGACAGCTCATTACAAATTATTTTTTTTAATCTAAAGTTTGATGTGTACTTATTTTGCAGTGGTTTAAGAGAGTCTGGGTCTATTTTACATACGAATGCCCTGTTAAACTACTCACGCTTTTATTTCACACACAAATTGTCTGCAAAAATCCAGCATAAGGAAGAGGGGTCATGATAGAGTGTATGATTCTAACATAGAAACTGTGTTCTCCTTCGGAGTCCCAGTCTACGACCCTGCACTACTATACATGGAGGAGGAGGAGTTTCAACCCTTGATTGATTGAGATATAGCCAGTGGATTGCTAAGCATGTAGCGGAGAAAATATGAAATTCCAAAACTGGTTGGCACCGTTTGGATGGTCAAAAACACTATATGGGTGGCGCTTGGACTATGGAGCCATAATGTTCTATGAGCAAATATTTCGAATAAGTTGATGATTGGTTTTAACCAATGGACCAAGATGCCTAACGGTGGAACTATTTCGTGTTATATTTGGCGGTGGTTTTTTTTATTTCAACCACATATTGTTTGGATTATAAAAATTAAAAGTGGATTCCAACCCACTCTTGTGCTATATAAGCACTCTTACCAAGAATCCATACACAAGTCATTTTGTCAAGAAAAGTCACAATGTAAGACACAAGTCATTTGTCCAAGGAAGCCATCGAGGCAAGAGCCGAGGATCAAAAATAGGTGAGCGTATGAAATGGGTAATTAAAATTTGGTTAAATTTTTTCTTATTATGCCTTTGAAACCATTTGCTCTTGGTATGGGTATTTATTTATAGTTGGCAAACTATAGAAATCCATGGTGCATTTTTAATGTTGTAATCCATGTAATGCATATGCCCTTGGTCTTGGTACATAATTATATGGCCATTATGTATTTTTGTTTTGAAATATTTTATGGTCTGAATGACCATTTTAATATGGGTTCATTGGTAATGTTACAAACGAATGATATGGTTTGTTTGGACTAATATTTTTATATGGAGCACAAACGGATGACATGGTTTGTTTGAGACCATAGTCTCTTAACTATAAGTTCACATTATTTTTGCAATGTGACTTAAAAGAAGAATATTTATGTGCATTTTGATAATGGAATTTGAAGACCATGGTGTCTTCCATTAATGCACTTTGATGGCGTTTATAATTTGTAAATTATTGTTACCATGATGTAATGGGCTTGGATCCACTTATTATTTAGAGGTGTTGTTTTCCTAAATTCTATTTGGAAACTTTGTAAACTTGTACGTGTTTCATAATTTCTTTGGGACATGATGAGGCAAGTATAAACTTGCTTAGTTCCTTCAATATTATGATCATCAGCTAAAGTGATGCACATTGATGCAATTGTTGGTCTTGAACATTTTTTGTCTGAATAACAAAGGTGAAGGACTTGAAGGGGAGTGCGTCCTTTTAGAGACAATTATTGTGCAGAAGAATAAACTATAGGTTTGCATATCGAAAGAGGTGTTGGACTTCAACATTCTTGGTCCAAAGAACAAATGTGAATCTTCAAGGGAGTGTGTATTTTTAGAGGCACTTGTTATGCATTCCAGATAGTGAATAGTTGGTAAAGAATTCTTGCATGTGAAATCAATTTGTGACGTAATCATATTTTATACATGTTTTCCCTTTGTAAAGGAGATATGGCAAGTTGTAGGCTTGCATGAGAATGCATGGTTTCCCTTTTAAAAGGAGAGATGGCAAGTTGTAGACTTTCTTGAGATTGCATTGTTTCCCTTTGTAAAGGAAAGAATCAACCCCTATTCTGGGAGAGAATCAACACCTATTATGGGAGAAATAATGCAAGCAGTTCAATGATTGCACAAACCTAGAGACATATCCAACATAGTCTGGTGAACTCTGTTATCACATGGGTGTTCATTTATGTGATTGAATTTTTATTGCATTGTTGTATGGTTTATTTTGTTTAAAGATGCACAATAATAATTTCTCATGTTCACATGCACATAATTTCTCATGTTCAACTTGATCCGAGAATTTTTTGCAAGAACTTTCTCAAACAAAAAAACTTCAATGAAGGATATTTTACTAACCATTATGTGCATGTGAACATGATCAATTATTATTGGTCATATTTAAACAAAATCAACCATACGACAATGAAATATAAATTCAAGCACATAAATAAACACCCATGTGATAATGGAGTTCACTAGACTATGTTGGCTACGTCTTTGGGATCGTGTAATCATTGAACCGCTTGCATTAATTCTCCCATAATAGGGACTAATTATCTCTGAGAATAGGGGTTGATTATCTCATTTACCTAGGGAAACGATGCATTCTCAATCAAGTCTATAACTTTCCATCACTCCTTTTAAAAGGGAAACCATGCATTCTCAAGTAAGCCTACAACTCTCCATCTCTCCTTTACAAAGGGAAAATATGTATAAAATCTTATTACATCACAAATGGATTTCACCTGCAAGAAGTCTTTACCAATTATTCATTGTCTGGACTACATAACAAGTGCCTCTGAAAAGTCACACTCTCTTGAAGATCCTTCGCCTTTGTTCTTCAAACCAAGAATATTGAAGGCCAACAGTTGTATCGATATGAAAATCTATAGTTGCTTCTTATACACAACAAATTTTTCTGAAAGGACACACTCCCCTTCAAGTCTTTCATCTTTGTTGTTCGAACATAAAATGTTCAAGACCAACAATTGCATCAATGTGCATGGTTGTAGTTGATGACCATAATACTACAGGATCTAAGAAAGTCTATACTTGCCTAATCATGTCCCAAAGAGCTTATGAAACTCAGACAAGTTTACAAAGTTTCCGAATAAGATTTAGGAAAACAACACCTCTCACAAATAAGTGGCTACAAGCCCATTACATCATGGCAACAATAATTTACAAATTACAAATGTCATCAAAGTGCATTAGTGGAGAGACCATGGTCTTCAAATTCCACTATCAAAATGCACATGGTTATTCTTCTTCAAGTCACAATGCAAAAATAATGTGTACTAATAGTTCTATGGTCTCAAACTTAATAATGTGCTCCATATAAAAATATTGGTCCAAACAAACGATATCAACATCACTTTGTAACATTACCAATGAACCCATATTAAAATGGTCATTCAAACCATATGATAGTTTAAAAAAAACTATATAATGGTCATATAATTATGCACCAAGACCAAGGGTATATGCATCACATGGTTTACAAAATTAAAAAGGCACTATAGATTTTCTATAGTTTACCAACATAAATAAATAACCATATCTAGAGCATTTGATTTCAAAGGCATAACAAGAAAAAATTTAACCAAATTTTAATTACCCATTTCATGTGCTCACCTCTTTTTTATCCTCGGCTCCTATGGCTTTGGCCCTTTCCTTGATGGATTCCTTGGACAAGTGACTTGTGTCCTACATTGTGACTTGTCTTGAAAAAATGAATTGTGTGTGGCTTCATGGTATGCGTGCTTATATAACACAAGATTGGGTTGGTGTCCACTTCTAATTTTTGGAATCCAAACAAAATGTGGTTGTGATAAAAAAGACCACCACCAAATATAACATGAAATAGTTCCACCATAAATCATCTTGGTCCATTGGTTAAAACTAACTGTCAACTTATTCCAAATAACACATTATGGCTCCATAGTCCAACCGCCACTCATATGGTATTTTAACCATCCAAACGGTGTCGACCAATTCTAAAATTTGGAACCATTCTAACCATTTGCTATATAAAACCTTCATCAGACTTGCATAATAGGGCATAGAAACAACCTTTTCCATGTTGGTTGTAACCAATTTTGCTGGCATATAGAATATGGTGGATAAAATATGGAATTGCCTCCGCCAAGTTGGATATTGGGTCATATAGAGGCTAATATGTGTTAGATTTTCTTAAGATATGATTAGATTATCTAGGATCTTTATCTGAAAGAATAACACGTACAACAAAATGCATAAGATGTAAAAGATGCACAAGACACAAATTTTCATCGGGGAAATGACAATGGAGAAAATCACGAAACTTCTTCAGAATAGTAAGATGATAAAAAACAGTAATAAGAAATGTTCAACAGCTATATTTCTCTCCTCCTATGACTGTCTCTCTCTCTCCAACACCTTAGAGAGAGTGTGTGGTGTGTATAAATGAGGGAGAGCACCTCCCTATTTATACCCTTTCAATTCATTGACCAAATATAAGACTCGAGCCTACATGTCATCTCACATGGGGCCCACTTCTCCTAGAGAGACCACAATTACATATTACATGATGTTACACTTGGGACTATTTCCCTGACTTACAACGAAGATATTACCTCAAGGTCTAGACACAATTTAGACATCCTGTAAAGGGGTAACACACATCCCCAATGGGGGTACAACAACATACAATAATAATATACATCAGAATATCTTCTGAAGTTACAAATACATCAACACTCCCTCTTAACTAGGAAGGTATTCTCTCTCTACAGAGTCATCAATGCATCTGGTCGGGTCTTGATCACATCATCACGGAGTCATAGAGTCTTCATCATAGCTGATGCCAT
Organism: Pseudotsuga menziesii; assembly: GCA_001517045.1. Taxonomy (NCBI): domain Eukaryota; kingdom Viridiplantae; phylum Streptophyta; class Pinopsida; order Pinales; family Pinaceae; genus Pseudotsuga; species Pseudotsuga menziesii. Next base: position 172,086 of record LPNX010094323.1, on the reverse strand, counting down.
CATCTTCTTATAATTTTATCATTGTCCCATAATATCCATCATCAAAAGTTTCTATAGTGCCAGCCCTTTTTCATGTTGGATGTAGGCCTATTCTTCTTCCAAGTCTTCATCTACAGTGCCAACCCTTTTTCATGCTGGATGTAGGCCTAGTCCTCCATGTAGGTCTTCATCATCTCTATGAGCGATCCATCAAGTAGGTACATCCAAGGACTTATTATATGCCTCTTGCAAAACCTGCAATATCTCCCAAGACTGATTATATGCCACTGCAAAACCTAAAGGAGCATCTTAGGACTGATTACATGCCTTGCGATACCTATGTACCCTACTATTACCTCATCATCTTCAGACCATCTCATCGTCACAAGGAGCACAACCCAGATACACATAACACAACACTCACATTCACCGACATGGTAGGACAAACCTACTACCATCCGGGAAAAGGATTCTAGCACTTACATCCACCGACATGGTAGGACACACCTACTACCATATAGGAAAGGATCCCAGCACTTACATCCATTGGCATGGTAGGACACACCTACTACCATCCGGGGAAAGGCTTTGCACTTACATCCACCGGCATGGTAGGACACACCTACTACCATCCGGGGAAAGGCTCTACACTTACATCCAATGGCATGGTAGGACACCCCTACTACCATTCGAGGAAAAGCTTTGCACTTACATCCACCAACATGGTAGGACACCCCTACTACCATCCGAGGAAAGGATCCGCACTTACATCCACCGCCATGGTAGGACACACCTACTACCATCTGAGGAAAGGATTTATACTTACATCCACCGGCATGGCAGGACACACCTACTACCATCTGAGGAAAGGCTCTTCACTTACATCCATCGACATGGTAGGAAACACCTACTACCATCCAGGGAAAGGCTTTTCACTTATATCCATAGACATGGTAGGACACACCTACTACCATCTAGGGAAAGGCTCTGAACTTACTTCCCTTTGGAGGAAACCCCGATCTGAAGAACACCAAGCTTCTCTTTGAAGTACTTGAACTTCACTCTGGCCATTTCTAGCATAGAATCACATTAGGGCTGATTATGTCCAAGGATAACATGCGAGCTTTGCCAGGACTGATTGCATCGGAGGAAAACCTACATGACTCATTACATCTGAGCAACTTAAGAAATTCGCCAAGATTTTATGCTCAGAAAAACTGTCTCGCTGACTATGCTAGAACTCATCACTCCCTCTTTTGAGAGATCTCAATCTGGATCACATACTAGATCTTCACTACTCCTCTCTGCATCATACAAAAATGCAAGTCAGATCAATCAAACCAAATAGTAGCTTTCAAAATAAACATACTACCTCACAAATAGCTGAGCAAGTGACAACATATTTTTCCTCGACTATACTCACCACCATGCAGGACTGCATCCTGCCAAACTAGTAGTCCAAACTGGATCTCAAAATGAAGAAGCAACCCAAGGTGCTCTTCTTCTCAGTGGCGCTACCAATCCGAATTGACATAACCAGGCAGGTTATTCTTCTGATTCATATCATACTTGAGCCCATACTAAATTGTACCCTTCAGGTACCTCACTGCATGCTTTGCAACTAGGTGAGCATGTCTCGGATCCGCCAGGAACTGGCTCAGGTCGTTCACAACAAAACATGTGTATGGTCTTGTATTCGTGAGTCACATCAATGAAAAAATAATTTGATGATACATCATGGCATCAACCATCTCTAATTAAAAATCACTCAATAGCTTCAGGTTCGATGCCATAGGTGTGGCCATGGCCTTGCAGTCCATCATCCTAAATATCTTCAAGATCTCCACTGCATACTTCCCTTGTCCAAGGGATATTCCATCCACACTCTACCACACCCCCATCCCTAGAAAATAGTGCATCATATCCAAGTCCTTCATCTCAAACTCGACAGCAAGTCTCCTTCTTGCATCTTTAATGAGTTCTTCTTTCCCTGCCAGGAACAGTTCATCACCATATAACAAGAGCATCACTAGTCTTCTGCCTTCAACCTTGAAGTAAAGGTTGAAATCTGCTTCACTCTTAGTAAATCCTAGAGCCATCAATAAGTTGTCCATCCTTCTATACCATGTTGAACCTCAAGATCTTATGCAGTCACTTCCTCTGAAGCGGAGCATCATTCTCCCTCTGCCTTTTGTACTCTATGTATTGAAACATTCTTTAATGGAGTGACAAGTAGCTTCCTCTGCTACTAATATTCTATGTATCCATCTAGGGACAATGGATACCGAGATCCTCTACCTTGAACTTTGTTGAAAATTTCTTCTCACACCCATCTGTGAGCTTGTACAATGCCTTCTTTAATTTGCACACATGAGTCTGTCTGTCATGTGTCTCAATTCCCAGTGGCTGCTCTACGTATACTTGACTCACCACTGGTGCAAATGTAGTATATTCCTTCTCTATGTGATAAGCCTCGTGCTATGAATCTTTCCTTGTATCCCATGATGTTTTCATCTACTACATGTTGGATCTTGTAGATCCATATGGAAGACACTATGGAATTCCCTTTAGATCTCGACACCACATCCTAATCATCATTCTTCTTGAACTGGTACTCTTTGATCATAGTCTCCTTCCTTTTCTTCCTGTCTACTTCTTCATAGATGGAAGGTTTTGCATCAATGATGTCGCTCAACAGTGTCACATAACTAGAGTGTGACTGAGGCCTCTTTCTCTATTTGGAAGTATCGTCATACTATTCTTCATTTTGGATTATTTCTTGTGCCCAAGGTGGTCTTCATCTCTCAATGTGGATCTACCGTTCTCTTTATATTCTACTGAAGCTCTTTCTTTTGCTATGGTGTCTTTGACTCGAGAAGCTTTAGGTTCCTCTTCTGAACTGTCGTTACTTGTTCTTTGGAATTATCTATAAGTCAATTTCATTTGCATGATTAGAAACATATTGAAATTTCCAAAACATATTAATATTGACAAATATATGTCACATAGCCATGCGACTATTTTAGCCAATGCTACAACATTCATCCATATCATGTATACATACAATAACTTCTAGATACATTCTACCCTAATGTTATTAAGAGTGTGTACTATTCCTAATATGCCAACAAAGAGGTTTCAATCTAGATAAGTAGTAATGGAATGTTGTACAACATCATTGAATTGTTACCCATCATGTGCAATTCAGTAGTATAATTGCAAATACTCAAACATGCATAACACATCAACTGAATATAAACAAGCATAACCAAACAATATCATGAAATGCCAATTGAATACTTATCTTTATTTGTTTCATGGGTAGACTCCTTCTTGAGCCTTCAACTTCATCATCTTCTTTATTCATAACAACATCATTTCTTATCCAAATGCCAAGATGGATAAGAGGTTCTTCAAGAATTGAGTCCTTCATATTCCTCATCACTTTAGGGATCTTCTTTGAATTATGAGAGCTTGATCTTCAGTTGCTCCCATCTTCTCTTCTCTTATTATGAGTCGAGCTTCTTCTTGTGTGCACTCTTCAAGAGTCTCCTGAAGGTAATCACTTCCTTCTGGCACACATTCCTTGAATGAATGAATCTCATGATCTTGGGAGGCCATTCAAGGTGGTTATAAAAATCTCTTACTTTTATTCGATCGGTTCATGATAGCATCAAACACTTCCTTTTGGTGTCTTCAAGGATGACACATGAGGGGTGAGATGATCTTTAATAGAATTTGTAATGATTCTCTTGGCTTTAGCCTTGGCCTCATCTCCCTCTGACTCTTAGAAATTCCCTATTGAAATACTGATTCAAGTCAATTTCTTCAAGGATCACGAAGGTCCTATACTTCCATACTCTGAAGTTGTCGGCTTCACCAAGCTTGTCATCAAGATGGTGTGATTTGAAATTAGAAGCTCAAATGTAAATAGCAAAAATTTATATCTTACCGATTTGAGGTGTCCGTCCTATTTGCAGAGCTGAATGATATAGGGTTTGTCAGAGAAACCCTTATTTTAAAAACTTGGAATTTCAAACTTCTGATTGGATAGAAAGATGGGCCTCTTCAAGGAGAGCTGTCCAATGTACTCCTTTTCTGAAAATAGTGGAGGGAAGCACCCGGAACAGGAAGCCCTAGTTTTCCAATTTCTTATGCAGAAATGACTGATATTGATTTTGTTTTATCTCCAAATTTTCAGATCCTTAAAGTATGAAACTTCTTAGTTTGATATCCCAATAAGTCTTCTTTCCAACCCCACAGGTTAGAGCAGAAATGGATTCTCCAAGTGGGGCTTATGCCAAGTTTCCCAAGGTGACTGTTTTGGGTACTTTTCAGCATATAGAACTTGTACAGATTTCCATGTGTCACTGTTTCACATTCTGAGCCTAAAAAATGTACCACAGAAACTAGAGTCCGTTCCCTACCTGGAAAATCTTGTGAAATTTCATTTGGACCTCCCTATCTTGAGATATAACAAATATCCCTAGGTCACCTGTTTATGACTGTATTCTGGAGGAGGATGGAACCCTGATTTGGAGGAACCATATCTCCTGAAGTGTAGCGGATATGAGGCTGAAACTTTTACACAGTATAAAAAATGAATTTATCTTAGGCATGTAGAATTTTTGGCTTATGATCCTTCTCCAATATCTCTTTATAGTGAAAGTGATAGGATTACTAAATTCAGTCTTCTTGGGTTTTTAGGCATGAAACCCTAATTTCCATTAGTTACCATTGCAGATGTATTTCAGCTGCACAGTGAAACTTCTCTAATTCAAAAAATGCTACCACCAACAAATGCACCCTAGGGAGGTGAGTTATCCTATCCCTTCTTGCTTGTTGATCTATGGAGAGAACACCTTCAACTAGGAAGCCCTAGTTCCCACAACTGCACAGTGCCTTCTTTCAGAGAGGTTCTGATACCATGTTAGATTTTCTTAAGATCTGATTCGATTATCTAGGATATTTATCTGAAAGAATAACAAGTACAACAAAATGCTTAAGATGTAAAAGATGCACAAGACAAAAGTATTTTCATCGGGGAAACCATAAAGGAGAAAACCCTGCAAACTTCTTCAGAATAGTAAGATGATAAAAAATAGTAATAAGAAATGTTTAGCAGCTATCTTTCTCTCCTCCTATGACTGTGTCTCTCTCTCTCCAACGCCTTAGAGAGTGTGTGTGGTGTGTATAAATGAGGGAGAGCGCCTCCCTATTTATGCCCTTTCAATTCACTGACCAAATATAAGACTTGATCCTACATGTCATCTCACATGGGGCCCACTTCTCCTAGAGAGACCACAATTACATATTACATGATGTTACACTTGGGACTATTTCCCCGACTTACAACGAAGATCTTACCTCAAGGTCTAGACACAATTTAGACATCCCGTAAAGGGGTAACACACATCCCCAATGGGGGTACAACAACATACAATAATAATATACATCAGGATATCTTCCGAATTTACAAAGACATCAACAATATGAGGGCCCTCTATCCATTTTTAATTCAAAATAAACACCCAGTAAATTTCAATAAACCGCCGCCACATTGGGTTAAGTAACACTCTCATGGTGCGACGATAAAGGTGTTGGGTGCATGTACAAGAGGTGTCGAGTTCGATTCCTGCGAGCCTCATATATGTTTGATAAACCAAACTAGTTAAAGGCCAATCCAAAACTCCATGTCAACATACATGGCATGTGTTACCCTTCTAGTAGTGCCATGTGGCACGCCTTTTTCCATTGTTTGCTGAAAACTTCAAGTCTTAATCTCTCAGTTGTCTAGAGTCTATTTTAGGAGAAACAAATGTCGTCAGAAAGCTCACGTTAACCCCTTTGTGATGGTGCCACTTTCATCATCATTGAGTACTTCTATATTTTAAGTGATCCTAGATCCTTTCATATCAATTTGGGGCATCTTCAATGTGGTTTGGTCTCAGAAAGCCATAAGTTGTGGGTAGAGGTATTTTCGAGGAGTTTTGGTCCATATCCAGAGGTTTTATCCGAAGGATTGATGTAGTGTTGTTGTAAACAAATCCTACAATAAGAAGAATACAAACTTTATTGGTTTTCCCCAAAGGACTAGGGTTTCTAGGGTTTCTAGGGTATTTGTTTCTACTATGGAATTATATGGTTGTTTAGATAGTGTATATTCAGCTCTAATGTTTAGTTTTGCAATATAGCTATTTACTAAGTTGCAACTGAAGAAAACATGAAAAAAAAAACCAAACTAGTCAAAGGCCAATCCAAATTGCCACGTCAACATACATGCCACGTGTCACCATTCCAGTGGTTCCATGTGGCACCCTTTTTTCCCTTTATCATTTGTTTGTTGAAAACTTCATATTTTAATGTCTCGGTCATCTAGATTTTGTTTGAGGAGAAACGAACGTCGTCAGAAAGCTCAGGTCAATCCCTGTACGATGGTTCCACTTTCATCATCATTGGATACTTTTATATTTTGAGTGATTATGTATTCTCCTAGATCAATTTGGGGCATCTTCAATGTAGTTTGGTCTCAAAAAGCCACAAGTTGTGGCTATAGGTCTTTCTGAGGAGTTTTGGCCCATATATGGAGGGTTTATTCGAAGGATTGATGTAGCGTTGTTGTAAACAAATCCTACAATAAAAAGAATACAAACATTTGTTGGTTTTCCCTGAAGGATTGGGTTTGCTAGGGTAAATCATTGTGTATCTTGTGTGGATGCTATTTTTTCTACTGTGCATTTATATGGTTGTTTAGATAATGTATATTCAGTTTTAATGTTTAGTTATGCAATATAGTTATTTGCGAAGTTGTAATTGGAGAAAACTTTAAAGAAGTAAATCAAGGGTTTAAACATAAAATTCTGCATTCCTTATTTACAAATATCCATGTTACAAAATCCTTCAACATCATTTCACATTTTCTGAAGTCTAATGTAACTAAGCTTGTGAAACATTGACCCTCACTAGTTCCCCCTTGAATGTAATCATTGGTAGATGTTTGTGAACAACACTTTTGTTATATGGTCATTATTTCTCTTATGAATTTCATGCAACAGATTCTTCATAAAATAATTATACACTGAAATATTCAACCATATGTTACACTTTAAATAATAATAAATTATTAATAAAAAAAATGATGAATATAATACAATATATGGACCATTAAATAGGTCTCATCATTGATCTGAAATGGATTTGAACTATTAAATGGTTATAATGCTACTAATAGCAATGTAATACGACAATGATTAAATGTGATACAATAGATAAATAAAATACAAGGCAAACACAAATGCAAATAAGACGAGAAATAAATTAAATAAATGTGAAAATAAAAATAAAATAGGAGAAAATGATAGGGAATGGGAAATGAAAGGTGAGGCATGTTGGCCTTTCCATTACCCAAGCTCTCCCTATTTGTTCATTCATTTTCTTTGAGAAAGGGCTTTTGGTTGAGAAGAGAAGAGGATGCACAAAACAACCATAAGCAACCTTGTAACCAGAGATCGCCAAGAAATAATAAGCAACCATTTGAAATCGGTTTTCTTGTTATGGTTTCTAGGGTAAATATTGTGTTTTGTGCATCTTTGTTGAAGCTGTGATTGATTCTTGCATTGATTTTAAATGCTATCTTGATTAAGATCTCATAGTGACATTAATGGTTGCTAACTAGTGAAGAGAATGAATGAACCAGAGTTGTGAGTAGAATAGAGTAAGACTGCATTTTTCTCCTTGGTTTTATTGAGCAAGATAGTTCTAACAACTAGTATATCTCATCCATTGGATGCCTAATTGATCTCAGAGATCAAGGGACTGAATTAAAGAGTTGTTACATTTGTATAAGAGTTTCTAAATTGGCAATTTCTCACCCATGGAATTTGAAAAACTCAAAAAACGTTTTTTTAAAATGCATGGGTGAAATTAACCATGGTTGGGTGAAATTGAAGTGTCTTATGCAAATTTCATCTGAATACAAATGTTGTTGGGTGTTTTTTGTAAATTGTTGGGTGAATTTATCTTAATTGGGGTGGATTTCTTTTTCCTGAGACAAATTTATGAGTTTCTGGAGGAATTTATATAATACTGGGGTGTTTTGAGCACTGCTGGATGAAATTAAATATGCATGGGGATTTTTTCTCACTAGCTAAATGAGTTTGAATGTTCCAGGGGCTATTTTGACAACTGCTAGAAGAATATAAATGTGATGAGGCATTTTTGACCACTGTTGGATGAATGTAAATGTGCTTGGGGTGTTTTTCAATCATTATTGGATGGATTAGAAGTGCCTAGGCATTTTAATAAATTGTTGGGCGGATTTTTAAGTGATAGACTGTTTTTTATAAATACCTGGATGAACTTATCCCACCTTAGGTGAATGTAAAGGTTATCGAAGCAATAATATACAGGCTAGTGTGAATTAATTGCTGCTCTTGAGCATATTTCTCCATTGTTGGACAAATTTCTCTTATGCTAGATGAAATTTAAACCAATCTTGAGCATTTTATACTTGTTGGGCTAAACTTAAACAATGCTACATGAATTTTAGGCTTGGTGATTGTTCATTCTACTTATTGGCTTGAATCCATTTTAAAAGAGAACTTTAAATGGTTATGGACCAATCTTTGCATGATTGGTGTTTTTATAAATGCTTGCGTGTTTTTAAAAATGATTGGGCATTTTAAAACTCTTGGTTTCGTCTTATTGGAGTTTAATATTGGAATATCTTCCATGCCATAAGTAAACCCACTAAGAAACCAGGTAATGAACCAAACATCATCCCAGGCTTGATAGAGCAAAAACAAGGAGTAAAAATAGTTTTCTCACAAGTATCCGTGTTGGTGAAATGAGTGGGCTATAAGTCCCTTAATTACGAATCTATCGTGAATTTTCAAATGTAAAAGGCATGTCCTTTTAATTTTTATTTAGATGCTTAATTAATTGATTATTATATCATTATTTTATTTCACCTCTCCCTGGCATTGTTTCATAAAACCATGGTATTGGCCCATGGTATTTTATTTCTTTATATTTTCATCATAATGTTTAATTCGTTATTTTTAAACCATGGTATTTTCCCATGGTATTGGCCTATGGTATTTTATTTCTTTATCTTTTAATTTCCTCTTATTTATATCATTTATATTATTTATTTGCACATACCATCAACTTATTCTTTAATGTACGTAACAAGATCTAGAAACTTAGTCTTCATGTCCCAAGAAGGATTTCCATGAGCTTTCTTCACATGCACATCCATCCATGTCAGAAGGGATTAGTGTGTGTGCACCCATACTAGAGTAGACATGACCATTCCAATAGGGGTAGATAATCCCTAAGAATGGGTAAGTCAAATTTACTCTATTATGACAAGGAATACTAGAGCCAAGTAGGCATGTAATGAGAAACCCAAGTCCTATACCACTTCATCAAGTTCCTTGTTCAAGAAGGACTATACTAGGGCCTCCCAGAACCAAGGACTAGATATACAAGCATCCAAGCCTTCTACCACTTGACCAAGAACCATGACCAAGAAATGATACATCCAGGGGCCTAACATACACTAGTGAGTGAACCATCATCATCCTCCATAGGTCAAACCACCATGACCCATCAAGCCAAGCACCATGGGTACATCCAAGAAGATGTCTGCCAGCAGCTACCTCAAACATCAACACTCCCTCTCAAGAAGGGATATATTCTCTGCCACACCAAGCTTGTCTCTTAAGTAAACAAAATTTTCCTTGGGCATAAGCTTGATCAAAATGTTAGCATTAAAAAATAAGCTTTGTGACATCAAGATGACATTAAAGAATAAGCTTCATGACATCAAGATGACAAAGTCAGATACTATTGCCACATACTTTATGAATATTAGTCAAACAAGAGATCAACTCATAGCTATTAGAGAAGAATTTGATGATAGAGAGCTTGTCTCATCAGCTCTCAATGGCCTTCCCACTTCATGGGACTTTTCATTCAGGTTGTTTTTTCTAGGGATGCACTCCCATCACTTGATCAATTATGGATTGATTGTGTCCAAGAAGAAGGAAGAATTATGTCTTGAAGTGGTTCTAAAAAATCTCATGATGAATAAAATTTATCCCTTGCAATTCAAGCAAGGAAATGGAAAAGAAGGAAATTCCGTTATAAGAAAAACAAAGGGAAAGACATGCTCTATCCCATGGACATAAGACAAAGGATATCTCTAATATCAGGTGCTATAACTATCAAAGATGGCCATTTTGCTAACAACTTGTCCTGGGAAGAAAAGAAAAGGGAAGCAATATGCATCTATTGCTGAAGAAAATGACCAATCATAGAAGAGGACCAAACAATCACAATTTAATGAGATTACTGATGGTATTAGGAAGGAATTACTTTATCTCTTCTCTTTTAGGATCCATTACCAACAAAAATTATATTTGGTTCGTAGATAGTGGTGCTTCCATACAGATGACAGGATATCGTAGTGCTCTCACAAATTTGTTAGAGGGAAATTATTCAATGCATGTCGAACTTGGGGACGATTCCAAATATTCAGTGAAGGGAGTTGGATCTACATCCTTCCATTTAGATTCAGGAAACACTATGCATATGAATGGCATATTGTTTGTACCAAGACTAAAGAAGAACCCTCCTATCTATTTCATTCTTGGTGAACAAAGGCTTTAGAATTTCCTTTGTGCATGGTCATGTTCTGGTATGGCATAAGGACTCAAGCATAGATTCAACTAAAGTGATTGGTGTTCGAGAGGGAAGCTTGTATGGGTTGAAAAGACACCTAGTTCAAGCATTGATCAATGATAGCATCATTCTATGTAATCTATGGCATCAGATATTTTCTCACCTACACTACAAAGTGTGGCTCTTCTCGGGTTAAGGAATATGGTAACAAGTTTGCCATAGTTTCAAATGGAGCATGATGGTGTTTACATAGGATGTGCACTTGGTAAGAATACCATGGAATATTTTGAGTAGTGGCAATGGAACCAAGGGAATCTTGGATCTGGTACATTCTAATTTTTGTGGATTGGTGATAGTTCATTCCTTGAGTGGATACATATACTATATGATATTCCTTAATGACTACTCTCGGAAGACTTGGATATATTTCATGAAGAACAAGGATGAAATCTTCAACAGATTTGAAGAGTTTAGGGATCTGGTTGAGAACTTGATAGGGATAAATATTTGAGTCTTGAGGACAGATAATGGAGGAGAGTATACCTCTAATGAATTCAATAACTTCTTCAAGGATGCATGGATCAAGAGGGAGTTGATAGTTCCTTACAATCCATAACAGAATGGGGTAGTAGAAAGGAAAAACAAGACTATCTATGAGGAATCCAAAGCAATGATCTAGGATCAGGGCTTACCCATGGCTTTATGGGAAGAGGCATCCAATACTGTGGTTTATATTATGAAAAGGATCCCTCATCAAATATTGGGGAACAAGACTCCATAGGAGGAATTCATAAGTATGAAACTTGAAGTTAGACATATAAGGATATTTGGTTTCCTAATGTACATTCATGTACCCAAGGATAAGAGATTGAATCTATAACGTTAAGGAAAGAACATGACCTTTGTGGGATACAATGAGACATTGAAGGATTTCCAGATATACATCCCTGGTCAGAGACAAATTGTGTTCCGTTGGGTTGTCACCTTTGGTGAGGAGGTAGCTTTCATAAGATCTAGAGAATCTCACATGGAGATTGACATGAAGAGTAGGAGGCTCCCATAAATATAGATCACTCTATTCATCCTTCAGATGACTAGAGGGAATATCTAGTAGAGCCAATAGATCATGTGGATAAGCCGAAAATGTTGCAATAGTCAAGAAAAGACCAGCCAGTATTTGTAACACTCTGCAAGAGGCAAAGAAGCATTCGGCTCCCAATGGTACCTTCAGGGAATATAAAATACCTCAAAGATTCTCAAGTTACATAGAGCTAATAAGTCACGTAATTAATTATGAGCCTTCTATTTATGAGGAGGTTATTGATCAATAAGTTTAAAGAGATGCAATGATGGAGGAGTATCAGTCCATCATGAAGAATGATGTGTGGGACATTGTTCCTAGACTTGAGGGTAATTCTGTGGTTTCTTCCAAGTGGATTACAAGATTAATCGTACAACATATGGTAGCATCAAGAAACACAAATCAAGGTTTGTTGCTCAAGGATTCTCTCATAAAGAGGGAATTGACTACAAGGAGAAATTTTCTCCAGTGGTAAGGTGTGATACTATCAGAACTATCATTTCACTTGCTTTAGTGATAGGTTGGAGATTATATCAGATGGATATAAAGGTTATGTTTCTCAATGGTGAAATTGAGGAATAGGTGTACATAGAACAACCTTTGGGCTCTGTGATACATGGGAAGGAGTCTAGTAAGCACCCAGGGCTTGGTATTCAAGGATTGATGGATACCTGACGAGTTTAGGCTTCACCAAGAGCGTTGCAGATACCAACCTTTACTATAAGGTTTTCAACAATGATCTTGTAATATTGGTATTGTATGTTGATGACTTGTTTCTTACCAGGACATAGCATCTCATAGTTGAATACAAGAGGGAGTTAGCCTTTGAGTTCAAGATGAAAAAATATAGGGTTGATGAACTACTTCATGGGATTAGAAGTGTGGCATAGATCAGATGAGATCCTCCTTAATCAAGGGAAGTATGTAGTTGAGATCCTAAGGAGATTTGGCATGATGTACAAGTTCATGACTACACCAATGGTAACAAATATAAAGAAGCTAGGTGGTTCTGCTTCAAATTCATGTTTTGTGGAAACCACTATGTACAGGAAGCTTATTGGATCCGTGACGTACTTGGTTAACACTATGTCGGATATTTGCTTTGTAGTAAATACCTTGAGGTAGCTCATGGTTTAGCCGAGGCAAATGTAATGGGTGGCAACAAAGCATGTGTTGAGGTACCTACGTGGTACACTTGCATATGGTGATGTGTGGATGCATGGTTATGTAGTTTCTGGTTGAGGCAGTGTGGTAGACATAAAGAGCACCTCCAAGTGTTGCTTCAACTTGGGATTAGCCATGGTTTCTTCGTTTATCCTTAATCATACTTTTGTAGCACTGAGTACAACATAAGCAAAGTGTTACATACCTAAATAATAACAACAATAATATATATATCATAATAATAATAACAACAAACAATAATAATATAATAATATAATATTAATTAGTGAAAAGGTGCAACTAAGTTATGAAGAGTTTCATTAGACACCCTTTAAATAATTATATATACAAGAAAGTCTATCTTGTAAATAATCACTTATCTATTATTCATATATTCATCTATTTATGGAGTTTCTATCCTATTTACATTGGATTTTCCTATAGAAACAATATTTTTACTATTCTAGTGGTATCAGAGCTGTTAAACTATTGGTCCTGTGCACCTTCCTTTTCTTCTTTTTGACCTTTGATTTCCTTTAAGTATGCAGCGAAATAATATGTTTTTTAACGAGATTTGGATAATGCCCAAGGAACTAATTTGTTTTTAATTTTTTATTTATTTTCAATTTTTTAAAATCTTGGTCAAAGACCTGGATTTAGAGAAACTCTGAAATTTTTATCCGACAAGGTTTAATAGATAATGTGGCCAAGGGCCGGAATCTAAACTAGCTCCTGATACCACTGGAACAAATAAAATGTGTTTCTACAGGAAAATCCAACGTAAATAGGATAGAAACTCCATAAATGGATAAATATATGAATAATAGATAAGTGATGATTTACAAGATATACTTTCCCGTATATATA
>LPNX010094323.1:59028-158119 GCA_001517045.1 Pseudotsuga menziesii | reverse complement strand
TATATATATATATATATTGTATATTGTGTTATGCTATATTTATGTATTTATTGTAGTTATTATTTAGGTATGTAACATAAAGAGCACCTCCAAGTGTTGCTTTAGCTTGGGATCAACCATGGTTTCTTGCTTTAGCCTTAATCATACCTTTGTAGCATCGAGTACAACATAAGCAAATTATATTGCATCAAGTGATGAAAGTTGTGAAGCTGTGTGGCTTCAGATTCTACTTGCTACACTATTTGATCAAATGTTGGAAACTACCTTAATATATTGTGATAATAGAACTTGTATCATGATTTCATAAGGTCCAATCTTCCATGACAATTCAACACATATTGAGATTAAATATCACTTAATCAGAGACATGATCCAGAAAGGAGCGCTTCAACTCTAGCACATATCCACAAATGAACAAATTGCATACATTCTAACCAAACCTCTGTTTAGGGAAAATTTTGTTTACTTCAGAGCCAGGATTGGTGTGGTGGAGAATGTCTCCCTCCCTCGCTAAGAGAGAGCATTGATGTTTAGGGTAGCTACGGGCATACATCCTCCTGGAAATAGCCATGGTGCTTGGATTGAAGGGTCATGGTGGTTTGACCTATGAAGTATGATGATGGTTCATGCATTGGTGTATGTGAGACCCCTGGATGTATCCTTTCTTGGTCATGGTGCTTGGCTTGGATGCTTACGGATCTACTCCTTGGTTCTGGGAGGCCCTAGTATAGTCCCTCTTGATCATGGAACTTGATGAAGTGGTATAGGAGTTAGGTTTCACACCACATGCCTACCTAGCTTTGGTATTCCTTGTGATAATAGAGTGGATTTTACTTGCCCATTCTTAAGGATTAGATACCCCTGTTGGAATGGTCAAGTCTACTCTAGTGTGGGTGCACAAACACTAGATCTCTTATGGCATGGATGGACATGCATGTGAAGCAAACTCATGGAAGTTTTTCTTGGGATATGAAGACTACGTTTCTAGATCTCGTTGTGTACATTAAAGAATAATTTGATGGTATTTGCAAATAAAAATAAAAATAAAATGAAATGAAAAGATAAAGAAATAAAATTCCATGGGAAAATACCATGGTTTTATGAAACCATGGGAGAGGTGATAATAAAAATAATATATTAAACATTAAGATGAAAATATAAAGAAATAAAATGCCATGGGGCAATGCCATGGTTTTATGAAACCTTGAAAGAGGTGATAATAAAAATATGGTAAAATAATTAATTAATTAAGCATCTAAATCAAGATTAAATGGGCATTCCTTTTACATTTGAAAAGCCACGATGAGACCTATTTAATGGTCCATGTAATATAATGTATTCATCATTTTTATCAATCGTTTATTTTTCTTTAAAGTGTAACATATGGTTGAATCTTTAAATGTATTATTATTTTATGAACATTATGTTGCATAAAATTCATAAAAGAAGTAATTATCATATATGAAAGTGGAAAAATCAACATTTTATTAATCATCTTATTAGTATTTCTCTAAACCTTAAATTCACCATCCCTATCTTTCCTTGACATCCTTAGTGCCATAGAACTAGATGGTTCCCTCTCCCGAGAATGTATAGAAATAAAACCTATATAGATAGATACCTTCATACCCTTTACCCCACTCTACCCTCAAATCGGTTTTTCTCAAAACTCTAATCACAAGAGCTATCAAAATTTCAGACTCTCATGACCTTACTCGAGAAACCTAACTGGAGGATGTAGCCGTGATGCTTATTCCAACCCCCAAATTAATAAAGTCTTCCCATAGAAGCCTCCATCCAAAATCTTGGAAAGTTCTTGCCATCACCTCCCAACCATAACCCAAACTACCTTTCCTTATAGTTATTCTAAGGCCATATATCATTTCTTTGTGACGCATCTTGTTTCAATTAGTTTTCTAGACAATAAAAACAACTTGCAAACATGATAAGCAATAGACTTAACAGAATCATGTAAAAGATATATCATTTAATACAATGAAGTCAATTTATACAATCAGATCGGTGCCCTTTTATGTCATCGATACAATAATTCTTCTATCATTACATTGTTACACTTTATTAACTAATAACTGTATTAGCTAAACATTATCATTTAGCTCACCCTCTCAAGGAAAATAATACAACTAAAAAACATTAGCGAAAAAACTTATTCATATGCTTCATAGAGTGAGCCTCTTAAAATAGGACAAGTGCCTCTTCTTTAGCAATATCATCATTACTATCAATATCTTCAGTGTATTATATATTTGTTGATTCTTTAAGCTTCCCTTTGAGAATATCACTAGCATGCATTTTGCAATAAATAGTTGTATGGCCTATTTTTTGACTGTAGAAACACTCAATCTCACTCTGTTTGCCATTCTATTTCCCATCCATTTCTTTGATTATAGTGTGGTTTCTATAAAAAAAAATCCTTCTCTGAATATTAAAATTTCTTTGATTATAATGTGATTTCTATCTAAAAATATCCTTCTCTGAATATTAAAATTCTTCTCTTTAACACTTCTCTATAGAATAGTGATTACTCTCTATTATTGACTAGTGGCTTTAAAATTCTTCTCTTTAATCCTACCCTACATAAGAAAGTTCCCTCCTCCACTCATTAATGCGTGGATACGCTCAAGCGAAAACACCCCCTTCACATAGTCTCGATAGTGGATTGTCCACCTATCAATATTGATAGGTGGTTGCACCTACATAGGAATGCCCTCATCCACTTAGACACCAAATATGATATAGCTACTTCAATTCACATTCTTTCTTTATGTGATAGACATGCTATGATTCCATGGATTCATTTCTACAAGTATTTACATCCTTGCATGCAACAAAATACTCTTCTCTTTTTTTGCTGATGCGAAATCTTTTGCTTTATCTCAAATAGGCGGTGAATCCATTTTCCTTCAAATTTGGGTACATCAAACTTTTATTCTTCAACCTTCTTTGATCCTGGAAAGGAAAAGAATTTCTTGACTTTCTTTTCAATTGGCAGGTATAGCAATTTCAAATGGTGGATCAATTTTAGAGGGTAGCGTGATCCTTTAATACAAACAATGATTGTTATGGCACCTCTTCTATACTGACATGTTGGTGACTCCTCTATCACAAGTATAATGATTAATGTATGCCTTCTGTGTACTCCTTTGGTAATGGTTCACTTATCGTTGCAGCTTGATTTGTCCTCGATAGTGTCAAATATTACTCTTCCTTGGTAGCGATTGCACTCATGGGAGGACTTGTTTCTTCTTACAGGTTCCTCATTTGGACCTTGGTGATAATTAAGGCATGCATTCTTCTTCAATATTCACACCTGAATTGATAGTTCTGCTATGTATGGAAGGTCTTACATTTAAATTTTTTTTTAATGGCTTCTCTCAAACCTTAATAATCAATAATTTATTAAAAAGAAGACTCGCAACTTTTTCCACTCTATTTCCAATTTAGTTTTATAGGAAATCAAGACAACTTGCAAACATGATAAACAATGGACTTCACAAACTCATGTAAAAGATATATTATTTATTACAATGAAGTCAATTGACATAATGGCATTGATCCCCTTTTGTCATCAATGAGATAGCTCTTATAGTGTTACACTTTATTAACTAATAACTTTATTAGCTAAGGTTATTACTTTAATTGTTTAAATATTTATGATGGATAGGGGAAGCAACTTGGAGAATACTTCCTTATATCAAAGACATGCTCGATCATGGCATAAATCACACAGAAGACAATTTGGAGTTAATTTGAATTTAAGATTTAGATTGAGATGGTGAGGTAGATGATTGGAAATCAACTTGACAATATATGTTTAGTCTTTACATTAGAATTATAACAAGGAGTACAATGCAGCAACAGACAGTCTCTTTCTACAATAAAGGCAAGGTACATAGAAACAACCTAAAGGTGTTATCAAGCAGTTGGTCTATGAAAAGTTTAGTTCTCCTTCTATCATACATTGTGATAATAGAAGTTCACAATCAAATAGAGAAGAAACTAATTTTTGAACTAAATATGTAGAGTTTTATCATGATTTTATTAGAATTTTGATGTAGCAAGGAGCAGTGCACCTATATTACCCCAAGAAAAAAATGCAATTGAGAGATATCTCTAAAGAGTAACAATGAAGGATTTCTTTCATTTCATAAGCAAATAGGATAAGAACCATTAGGAATTAAAGGGGATAACATTTCTTTACAACTATGCTAACAATGAGTTAAGTTTTCAATCGGATAAGGATGAGCCCATGGAAGGCATGCAATTGTTTTTCGATGTAGGGTAAGAATCTAACAAAGCATGTTGTGATTGTTTTACAATATTTTTTTGTGATAGTTCAATTCCAGTGGTAGAATTTCTAAGTCTGGAATTTGGGCCAGTTTTTGGCTATTAAATACTTTGTTGTGTAATTGTTGGGGAGAATTAATGTTTTTTTTTTTTCAGTTTTTTTCAATCTGTATTGATGTTTTTCATTTTACAATACGTTTTGGGTTATGATGCCTATTTATAGTGAGCATGCATATTGATTCATATAGTTAAACACAAATATCCATCAAGAAATGACATACAACACATTGTAACACACAAAAATTACCCTGGAAACCCCCCTATCGGGGAAAACCAGTGATATTTACCAACCATCATTTTACAACAGTGATTTACTAGAAAACAATGACACTCCATTCTCATCATTCTATCTTCTTATTATTTGCATAGTCATTACATGTAATTTATAGATGTAATACATACACTTGCTCGTGGTACTCGAGTTAGTTACAATCAGTTGTTCATTAATAGAAATCCATAACTTCCTAACCACTTTCTATTATTATATTATAGTCGACTTGACCTAGTCACCCTTTGGTCAATCGCTCATTGAGCTTCTAGTCGTTTCAATGTTCACCAACTTCTTGTTGGCCCATCATTGTGTTGAGGCCTGGAAATTCGTAGGCGACAACAGAAAGGGATTCTCCCCAATCAACGTTCCCAACTAGCCCATTGACTGTTTGGTATAGGGAATCCGTCCGGTTTGCGGTCCGGCTACCGTAGGTCAAAGTAACAAAACAAGGTTTTACCGGTTGCGGCCCGGTCCACTGTGTATATTTTTGTATTTTTTGACTATGTATGAGATGCATATGCCTACTTAACCATGCAGGGTGATTAGGATGCAAGGAACAGTCACAATGTGATGCGCAGGTTCTTACCTCTCGTCTTAAGCCCACAAACATCTAAATCACATATGCAGCCATGAAATGAAACTAACTACCTATCTATCTATCCCCGGGGAGCAAACTGAATTTAATTATGAGTAATGTATAGCGTGCATGCAACATAAGAGAAACTACAGTTAGCTGATATTTCTTCCCATATAGCATGAACAATTAAATATATTTCACAACCAGATAGCCAATTGTTTATGAACAACATTCATTACTCCTAGTGGAAATCTTCATAAAATAAACCGGAAAACATTCATGCAAGAATGTAGGTTCAAAGAGTTAGAATGGTCTCACGGTTAATGGACATAAAGCTGAAAACGAAATAGTTCCTCTTCAACAAATCCATAGCACAACATTAGAATATTCCACAAAGCTTTCTCCAACAGGCCAACTGTAATTTATTATTGCAAAAGGAAATAGTTCTTCTTACAATATGTCTTTACCAGTCTTTCTATCTTTATACAAAAAAGGGGTAACTATTGGGCTGCCCAAAGGTAACCTTTGGGCTTCTCGACTCTTCATTTCCCATTGTTTATTTTTCCCTAAATGCTTTTACAAAATGTTACAAAATACAAAGGTGGCCAACCCCTCACGAGGAGGGCCCCACTTGGTTGTCGAGAAACTTCTTCCATGCTGCAGCTTTAGTAGCGATGCCTTCAAAGGCACAAGGCTCCAAAAAATGAATGTTTATCTCAAACTTCTCAGCTTGGTTCTTGATAGCCTCGACCCTGGATGTACTCAATCGGAGCTGATCTTCCAGAAGCTGTACACTGACAGTTGGATGATCTACTTCGCTTCTTAAGATTAGATCATCCAGGGCTTTGATATCCTGTACCTTAGCTTCTTCCTCCTGGAATCTCTTCTGCAATAGCTCCACAAAGGCATTGTGATCTGGGAAAGCTTCAAGCCTCTCTTCAGCTTCTATCTGGCACCGGTTGTAGGTAATAAGAAGTCTTCTGAAAAACTCAGTGCATAATCCCTTTGTCTTTTTTACTGCTTTATTGAAGTCTTCAGTGGTGTTAATAGAAAACTCCACTAGGTTATAGTCCTGTTTGAGGGCCTGCTAGTCTTTCGAAGGTAGATCCGCTGGGGTTTCTTCGTTGTTCTCCAACCTTGCCATTCTTGCAGTTAGGACCTCTAGGACGTCCTGGGATCGGTCCACAAAGTAGGATGCAGTTTCCAGGATCTCCTCCAATCGGCCATCGATTTGCAGCACTCTACATCTTTCTTCTTCAACAGCAGTCTGCAGCTACAACATCTTGGTTTTCTGGGTCAATACATGCTCCTTGAAAGGCTGGAGATTAACCTGCTGTTCTCTTGCCACTTCCAAAGCAGTGGTCAAAGAAGAAATCTGCTCCTGATGTTCCTTTCTCAGTTCTTGGGTGTGCAGATCATTGGCTTGCAAGAGGATCTTCTGCTGCTCTTCCAGCTCTTCCACCTTTGCAAGTAGCTGTTCCTTCTCACTCCTTAGATCTTGGCATTCCTTCTGCACTTTCTCTAGGGCCTCCTGTGCTGTTTCCTTGACTTGCATTTCTACTTGGAGTGCCTGTATCCCCTTTCCTACCTATGGTAGTGATCTTCTTCTTGAATCTTCTCTTTAGTGCTGTCATGTTCAGGGTGTTCCGGAAGACAGATTCTTCCCTATCAAAATGGTGGGTATACTCAAAATGTACCTTATGCTCTTTACAGTGCTCAGCTACTTTCCCGTGAGTATCATTTCTCCGGAAAGACATCTCACCAAAATGGAACTTTTCCAGTTCTTGTACGAATTCGTCAGCTTGTTTCACCTTAGCGAACCTGTAACTTCCTAGTTTGAAAGGCAACGGAGGATAAGCAGTCTTCTTATGCTCAAACAAAAAACTGCCTATTCCATCCAGGAACACTTGTCTGACTACCTCCTTGTGGATAACATAATCAGTTGCGTATTTGGGCAGCAGAGAAGGTGCTCTCGTACCACCAAACATTCTGAAATACATGCCATTTTCTGTCAAGAAGTAGTCTGCATAATCCTCTATTACTTGCATGGCCCCCTCCGACATACAATCACACTCTTTCCAGAAAATGAACGTGTAGAGTGGCATAATGAAGTGCTCACAGAATTCTCTATAATGGCTGTGGTACTGGTGTGCCCACAATGGTTTATAAGCAGCATAAACAGGCGTTCTTTCCCTGTCCTAGATGCACCTGAGACCAGGGAAAGGTTGGTTGCACAATATGCAGTCTATCAGTATTGAACTCATATAGAATTCGAACCTTTTTCGGGATTCTCCTCCCAAGGCTGCGGCCAAGCAAGAAGAAAAACTGCTCGATACAAGGCTGGCCCAGTTGAAGACTGTCCCCTAGGTTGCAACATGAAATATGATGGGTATCCATTCCAGTTTGAAAAACCTGCCATGAGCTCGTCCAAATATTCTGTTGAGCATCAAGGCTATGAATATGTATGGAACCCTTAAACTTGCAGTATCATATTTGCCTGTTACTCTGGTCCTAAAATGCTTACCAGTTAGTAGCATTCTTTTCATGGTCTCTATAAGGTCCATTCTTATGCTGTTTAACCAATCATCAGATAAGAACACCTGAGCTTCTGGCAAGTGATAGGCTAGAGCCACATATCCAGGGCTGTAAGCAGCATAGCCTTGCTTTTCAACGTTCCCCAGGATCATTGTGGTTATGTCTGCCTGGGGCAGAATCCATTCAATTACCTCAGAGCATGGAAACAGCTCTGGTCTGGTGGCAACTTTCATGAGAGAAGATTTCTCTATGTTAGCATAGATGGATTCTTCTTCGAGGCCCATGTCGGGAACCTCCCTGCGGGAAATCAATCTATATATTTCACCCCATTTGTACTCGGGTTCAACACCAGAAACACATTGAGTGTCTTCATATATGTATTCGGTCTTCGTGACAACCTCTACTTCTGGCTCTTCTTCGACCACAGGGGCCTTCTTCTTCTGCCTCTTGGACATGGTGGATTCGAATTCTTCCTGCCATATATACCATTGTAACATTGAGAAATTCAAGGTGCAGACATTTATATGACAGTGTGCAGCGTTTTACTTCTTCTATGTGTATCATGACAGCAATTTGTTAAAGATATGTGTGTATGGACTGAAATGTCCTGACTAACAAAATTATTAAACCCAATGGGCAGTGGAAAACAAGTTATATACAGTAAAAATGTGCAATCTACCACTGCTGTAGGACACTAAACAATTCTATCAATCATATTCAAGACATAAAAAGATCTACATTAATATGCAACACATTTCTGCTTTCTATGCATGCCATGGTCCTTTCGCTGCGAGGGAAAGACAGTAGTAGTTACGTAGGTTTTTTCAACGGTGCCTTATCAAAACCAAACCTACGCCCTTCTGGTCAACAACTAGGAATATAGATATATTCCCTCCCACAGGCTGAGGCTTGACCGCTGAGCTCTACGGGGTAGCTTGAAGTATAGAGATAAAAAATGGCTGGGTTTTAAGCGGTGCGGGAAACAACAGTAGTAACTATGAGGCTTTCTCAATGTCGCCACACCTACACACCAATAGAAAATACATACTCCTTCTAGCAGTCTACGGGTTCGACATCAAGCTCGCTGAGGATGCGCAGAACCGCATAGGTGAAAACGGCTAGGGCTTCAACAATGGGTAGCGCACCATAGGATAAACAACCCCAAAACCCCCAAAGCAGTCCATGGCAGACCTACCTCCTACCTATCATAACTATGTAGGGCGGTTTGGCACAGACGGCGTAACGGCCGTCTGCGCCGAAACCCTTCAATCCTTATGCGCAGGGTATCAAAATGAACGATGGTGGAAAAATCAAAGCTGCTTTGATGGTTAAACTGCCCTCCCACGGTCAAATAAGATAAAATATCCACTTATATAGGCGTATAACCTAGCGGGACGAGGAAAACGGCTGGGGACCTAAAAACCACCGTAGAAAACCACTAACAGTTCAAATGGAACGGGAAAAAACGACAAGGAGCCTACCTGGCAATACAACGAGTATGGCGGGTCGATGACGGTCAAGCTTCCGTAGTTTCCACCTGGATGTAGGTACACCGACAGTGGGGACCTTCGCTACCTCAAGAAAACAACAGCTCGATGGCGACAGTGCTCCGCGAAAAATAACAATAGAAAACCAATACACCGTCCCTGTATATATATTTGATCGCTCGTGTGAAAAAATCGGACATCGGAGAGCTTTTGCATCGGAGGTTGGAAGTAATCTCTCTTCCGCAACGGCGGACGGCCAAAACGTAGACCTAGCCGCGGAGACATGCATGGCAGGAAAAAAAATCATAAGATCGGACGTCGGAAGGTTTTTCGAATCGGAGGATGAAAGCGAACGTTCTTCCGCTACGGCGGACGATCAAAGCGCCAAGACTTTTGTTCTGGTTATACATATCGGGTAGCAGTTGAGAGATCGGACGTCAGAAGGTTTTCGAATCGGAGGACGAAAGTTTAAATCTTTCCGCAACGGGGAAAACTGACATGATAAAAAAGGTTTCGACTCAAAACTCAAAAGAAGTCGAAAAAATCACTCGAATCGGGAGAAAACCGAAAGTCAAAATCGAAAGCCCATCCGCAACGGCGGAAGAAATGATCGTAAAAGCTTCCGATGCCAAACAAAAAGCGTTCGACGTGAAAAACCCAACGGGTCGGAAGTCGGAAGGTTTTTCGTTCCGCAAAACAAAAATCCATCCGCAACTGCGGAAGATCAAAGCCAAGATCCACCCGCAACGGTGGAAAATCAAAACAAAACATCCTCCAATTCCAGCATGTTTTCAAATGCGCTTAAGGGCAGCGATAGAACTTGAGGCATCAAAGGAGGAATCAAAACAATGGGTAGCTCAATCCAAGCATGAGCAAAGCCTTTCTGAAAGTTCTTAGACCAATTTCAAGAAGAAAAATCCAACTGATTCAAGCAAAGGAGGGTCCTAAAATTTTTAGAATTTTGGGAAAGTGTTGCAGCTGCAACACATTGTCTTCTACCAAACAACTATTTTGGTCAGCTAGTTGACCAAACTTCCAATATCCAACGACCTTTGACTCCAAGCGACTTATATCAGTCAACTATAAACTTCGACTGTCAATTTCATGCAAAGAATATAATATTCCCAACATTCTTCCACTTGTTTTCTTTGCATAAATAGGACATACATAACTTCAATTCACTCAAGCAAGGAAATCCCATCAATTCTCTACACCAAGAAAAATTCTCAGTACTCTTGGCCAATAAGTCTGCAACTTTTTCACTGTGTCTACCTTTTCCAACAACACCTTCTAGTTCTCCACCATTTCTCTCACAAAATTGTACTGTAAATCAATGTGCTTTGTATTTGAATGATATGTTGGGTTCTTTTCTGAGAAGATTGCACTCTAACTATCACAATTCAACCTAACATCATGTTGACCAAGCCCAACCTATGAACACAATTTATGCAACCAAACCACCTCCTTACATGCATGAGTAGTTGCCATGTATTCAACCTTAGTAGTCAAAAGTGCAATGACCAATTGTCTCCTACCCATCCAACTAACTGCTCCATTGAATAACTTGAAAATATATCCACTAGTCAACCGTCTGTGGTCAAGATTCTCTAGCCCAATCAGATTTGACAAAACCATCATTGAAGCCACGGATGAAGAATTACACGGGACGTAGCCCATATTCACTATTGAAAGGAGACTCCAAGCAAAAATCTACTTGAAGTGTAGAACCTTCATTAAGAAAGTTGTTCAGAGAACTCCTCACAAACAAGTAGAGTTGCTCAGGTGTTTGAGAAGGTCGTAGTCTATGATGATGCATGAAAACGAGTGGGAGCTTGATGCACTAGATAGTTGTAGCTATGAGGAAACCAAGTAATTAGTGTTTTCTTTATGTTTGTTGATAATTAAACTCATTGAGCACTTGTTCTTGTTGAGCTCATAATTGTAAAAAAACAACCTTGTGTTATTTAAGGTGGAGAAGAACCCTGGACTTGCAAAAGCTGAAGTCATTTGTGTTTTTTGATACATGTCAATTGTTTTAAGATTGCATGTTTGTAAGCCTAAAGGATGGGTTCTAAGTGTACAATATAGATGTAGAACTAAATACAATTACTCTAGTTGATTAGTTAAGAATTACAATAAGGAGTGGAATTTTGTTGAAAAGGTTGTGAAAAAAACCTTGAAGAGGTCGTTTAAAAAAGAAAAGAAAATGGGTTAAAAGAAGGCAGTCAATATGCAAAACGATGAAGAAATCGATGAATATGATTGGGTGTACATTGAACTGAAGTTTCTTGAAGATTGGCTAGTACAACCTAAGTATGATAAAGATAAACATGAGCACATGGTTGTTGTAGGAGCTAAAAATGAAGAGTTTTATAAATTTTATGAAGAACTAGTAGCAATATTGAATACGACAGAAGAGGCTAAAGAGATTGAAGTTAACAATTTTTTGAAGGTTATAGAAGTTGGCAGCCATATTAGTGTTGTAGGTGAAACGTAAGACAACACTAATGCTAATCTTGAAAGGAAAATTGTTGAAGAAGAACCCTCTGATGAGTCGTTGAAGCTGCCAAGTAGTAGAAGAAAAACAAGCAATATAGACAATGCATATTATCTAAATTTTGAATTTGCAGTAGATGGTGAGAATGAACAATTTGAAGAAGCAACAAAAATGAATGTGTTGGTTGCATTTGCGATGAAGAAAAGTAGGACCAAGGAGAAGATGAAGAACACAAGAAGAACAATAGAATACAAGGCTTGGGGACAAAAAACGAAAAAAAAGGTAAATTTTAAAGGTTTTGCGAATTGCTTTGTAAGCCTAGTTGAGATTGAGACCAGCAAGAAAGTTTGTTAAAAGCCTTGTCTGTGTTTTTGAAATCTGTAGTTTTGTAAGTCTCTTAGTATGATTGTAAATCATGTATATGTTGCAGCATGGATTATAAATAATGTATTTCGGTGACAGCTGAGCCTCATTTTCCATCAAGAAGCTCCAACCCAAGAATTTCCAGCCGCCGAAAATATGTTGATGTATATAAATTTGTTTTGTACTTAATGAAATTTATTCTGGTCGCTCCACCTCACACTGCGCCCTCCTTCAGTATGGAATTTTTTCTATCTACAGTGAAAGTTAAGTTGCAACAAATACATGTCTTTTCTCTTTACTAATATATTAGTAGTTCATGAAAAAAATTGCAACAATAACATTAAAAGCATATTCAAATGAAACTTGCATAATTATATTATAAAAATACAAGTTTTGTGTTTAAGAACCAAATATAAGGCTATTGTTTAAGAACCAAGAGAAGTAAAAGATGAGTTGGGACAAGAACTTTTCTGAACATAATTAGGGAGTGTTAGTAAATCTTTGTAGAACATATTTAAGAAGTTTGAGCAGCTCTATCAAAGAAGGCTATTGTTTAAGAACCAAGAGAAGTAAAAAAAGAGTTGGGACAAGATAATCAGGGAGTTTTAGTAGATCTTTGTAGAACATATTTAAGAAGCTTGAGCAACTCTATCAAAGACCTCTTGGAGTAACAGAATGTGACCACATAGTATAGATTCAAAATACTTCCAAGTCTTTTAAGCAAAAAAAGGTTTTGAAACAATTTAATTGTTTGGTTACTTGTATAAATAGGTTTGTGATAAGTTAATAGAAACCAAAAATGCTAAGTTGTTGAATGATGGTAATTGCTCCCATCATTAAGTCATTTAATAGCTAGTGGAAATAGTGGCCAAGGCACCATCGAAATCTTAGTATTATGTATTGTCTATATATTTTCAGCTTAATAGAGAAAAGAGCAAAACATAACATTATGTAGTGTCTATATATTTCCAGCTTAACAGAGAGATCATTTAATAGCTAGTAGAATTAGTGTCCAAGACAAGGTCCAAAACTTAGCATTATGTAATGTCTATGTATTGTCTATATATTTCCAGCTTAATAGAGAGAAGAGCAAAACCTAGCCTTATGTATTGTCTATCTATTTCCAGCTTAACAGAGAGAAGAGCAGCGAAACGTTCCATAGATTGTGTCACGTGTGTAATTATTGTTTTGCCTCTACTCTAATTTTCACGTAGGTGCTCTATCCTGGGATGTGGGAGATCTCCATTGGGGTTGACAATCGAAAAGCTGTATTTGCACAGCAATTACAGAGTCTCATTTACTTGTGGATATTAGTATGGATTTTAAGAAGTGAAATAAATACAACAATGGTCAACTGTGACTTCTCTGGTTGGTAAAAGTTGGTAGCTAATATCAAGTTAATGTAGTCCCATCCGGGTTTAAATCTATCTAAATTTCATGCTTGCACACTGAACAGCTGTTGAGACCAGGTTAGGACTGTTAGAGACCAAGTTGAAACCAAGTGCAAAACTGAGTACTTAGCCTCGTCTTGTTGAGCAGAAAC
This sequence comes from Pseudotsuga menziesii, assembly GCA_001517045.1. Taxonomy (NCBI): domain Eukaryota; kingdom Viridiplantae; phylum Streptophyta; class Pinopsida; order Pinales; family Pinaceae; genus Pseudotsuga; species Pseudotsuga menziesii. The sequence continues at coordinate 144,478 of LPNX010094323.1, read as the reverse complement.
TTGGTTTAAAAAAAAACTCTTTTACCAGCACGAATATTCAAAAGGAACGAAAAAGGATGGATCTACCTTTGCTAGTGCTGGGATGTGAATAGACGATGGCGGTGTGTCCAGCTTTTGAAAAGTTTCTTGCATTCTTTCATACACTTCGGTCAATGTTGCTTTCTTCTCAATGCTTTCTCTTGCAGTCCTCATAAGTTTTTTGCGTGTTATCTGGTAACATAATAATACAGCGAACTGTTAACCAAGTATTCATAAATGCAATTGCCACACCAGAATTTTGGTCCTGGACAGTCTAAAACATTTGCTAGGTTAATGTACCTGTCGCCTAAGTGTGGCCAGACTTTTGGTATGCATGGGAGATTGAGGTAGGACACCGTTTGATGGAGGCAATCCAATGAGCCCACATATCACAACCTGCGTTCGCTTAAAACTGTCAGATGTACAAATTAGCATGAACATTCATATAACAGGAACTTAAAACTGTGGTATATTCAAAGTATGCAAACTGATATAACAAGAATCTTGAAGGGTTATTGAGGGAATTGAGGTATATACCATGAAACCTAAGACTAAGATATCATAATGGTAAGCTGAGGGATTCCGTAAATTGAAATCTTTCTGCTGAGCCAACTGCGATGCTACGCTGTGATCAAACCAGTACAGGCATGTGATCATGACAGCAGGAATTAATGCTGCTAAGATATACGAGACTGGAACGTTTCCCATATCCTGCACAGAAACAATACAGGCATGTGATCATGATAGCAGGGATTGATTTATCTTGTTTTGTAAGGTTTTAATTAGGGAGTCATATGATTCTTGGTGGATGAAATTAATATTATAATTTCAACCTAATCTGTAACCTTGGGTGGTTGGAATTTAAAAACCTATGGTTTTCAAATCTTAAAAGACTTGTCTTTAATTGCTCTATGCAAGCTCATTTTGTTGTTGAGTTAGCTTGTTTTCTAAGGGTTTGATTAAGAAGTCACATGATTATGTGTGGAGGGAATTCTGAGCGTAAATCATAACCTCGGTGATTGGGATTAAACTAGTATAAATCTATTTTAAAAAGGATCTATCAAGTGCTGAAAGGGATTAAATTTTTCTAATTGCAAACTTCTTTTTTATAGTGGAAATGTTGAGGAAATTTGAACGGAATGTTTATGATTTTTAATTTGTAGTCTTATATATGTGGTTCTAAAAAATATTTTAAATCTAAATTGAGTCGACATGTTATTTTTTATAATATTTTATTTTTATTTTTATAAACGACATATGTTAGATCTAGGATAAGCATGAAAGGACTTATACATCTCTTCTTACTGGGCTGTAGAATGCACCTCTTCGACACAAAAACGTGATATGTAAACCTTAAAAGTTTTTTATCGTTAAAAAATACATGAATTTATGCTAGTTTGAAATTGCTTTACATTGTTTTTTAAGATTTTACACGGGCACGCATGAAGATCCGTTGGCATGGGCTAAATAGCCAACAAAGATCAGCGGTTTTTGGTAAATTTTGGACATCATTTATAGTAAAATGTTGTTATGAAATATGATTTCTCATGGTTTCACCATGTTCTAAAAGTTTTTTTGAAATCTGTGACTTACGAAGAATTTTGAAATCCACTGGATTGATGTGAACCATGAGCATTAATTCCAAGAATATGTCAATTAGATGATAGCGCAAAGAGTGTTGTTAACAGCCAAAGCTAGATCGGGATCAGCGATCAACCTCCATCGCTGACGCATGCACGACATAGGTTGGGAGATTCAGTGATTAGGGAGCGCAGCACAAACTTTTACGCAGCTGAATCTCGTGAATCAATGATAGGAGTCTGCATCATGATCGAATACGGGATCTACTGAGCTTGTATTTGGAGATCTTGGCCCTCTTCCAAGGAAGCTTCTAGAATCAATCCACCCTCGGATCCGAGTCCGGAGGAGCGTCGAAGAATGTTAGATGAAGCCTTAAAGGATTTGGTGGCTTCCACATCTCCCCCACCTCTGTCTGCCCCATATTCTAGCAATGCAAACTTTGTTGAGCATGCAGCTGCTCCTCGAATCTAGATCATGTCACCAGCTTCAAGATTGAAAGCCCTAGCTCTAGGTGAGAAATACGCGATAGGTTAGTTTATAGGAATTTGGCTTTCGCAAAAAACTATGGACGTCTGGATAAACAAAAATTGGATGTCCTTGATCTTTGGGGGCTAGCAACATTGTTTTTGCGGAAAGGGTTTTTTTACCTTCTTGTTTGAAAACAGAGGAGATAGGGATGTCATCTTCAGGAGCAGACCCTACTTCATGGGTCCTCGTGGTTTATATCTAAACCGTTGGAGCCTATCCTTTGACCCAGAAAAGGATGTGCCATTGGCAGTCTCAGTTTGGGTTTTCCTCCCAAATATCCCCTTGCATCCCTGGAATGATGAAACTTTACAAGCAATAGGGAACTCTCTTGGCAATTATATCGAAAAAGCAGAACCAAAGGGTCCTTTGTTTTCGCATGCAAGGATCTGCGTGGAAGTAGATCTAGAGAAAGGTATGCCAGAAGCTGTAAATCTATACATGGACGAATGGGAACACATGCAAAAGGTAGATTACAAACAACTACCTTTCAAGTGCAAGAAGTGCCACGAATACGGTCATTTTGTTAAAAATTTCCCAAATGTAGTTCAAGAAATTCCATAAAAAAATCAAGAGGAAGGATGGAGCAAGCAAAAAGGGGAAGAAAAATGCCTCGAGTATCAAGTGAGGTGTAGCGAAAGATAAGCAAGGCAAAGCCTAAAGAAGGAAAATAAGCCTCGACCAGTAACCAATTGTAGGAACTGCACATGGAAGAGGTAGAAATCCCACCCCTGGAAACAATATCAATAGAAACAGGAGAAGAAGAGATCCATGCATCCATGAGTGTCCCTCCCCTGTCTCCCCAAAATGAAAGGAACAAAAAATCTCTTGAAGGGTCTACAACACAAGGGTTTACTTGGGCAGAAATGGTAAAACATAGCAAAGTCACGCAACAAGGTTTCTCCCCATAACAATCACCTTTACAAGGATCTCATGAATCTCATGACATAGCTTTGCAACCAAACACCAGAGGAAGAAAGTCGCAAAGATACCTTAGAGAATAGGAAGTAGAAAAGGAGCTAGAACTAGGAAGATAGAGAAGTCTCGAGGAAACAAAACTTCTCCAGTATCCTAAAAATCCAGGAGGGATAAAAATAGATGGTAGATCCTAAGCAAGATCTCAATCAATAAATAAATTATGAAAATTGTCTCTTGGAATTGCAGGGGTCTGGGAGGCTCAAGCAAAGTAGAAGCAATAAAAGAGATAATTAAATCCAAGAGGCCAGATATATTGCTACTCCAAGAGACAAAAATGTTGGGATGTGGAGGCTATGGTACTTTCATGTCTTTTCTAGAAAAATTACAAAGGTAAATCCATAAGCTCCAGAGGAGCGTCTAGGGGAATAGCCACCATAATCTCAGGTAAATTATTGATTAAATCATCTAGGGAAAGCCATCATTGGATCTTGACAGAAATTAAAGAAAAGGTCGATTTAACTTCACTAAACATCTGTAATGTATATGGTCCAATGCCATAGTTTTAAAAATCGGTGAAATCAGTTTCGAAATTGGCCGATTCAGCGAGTTGAAGGAAAATCGAACTGAATCAGTCTGGAAATGGGTTTGGTCGAACAGTTTGGAACCAAACTAGACTAATCGACCGATTTATGTAAAAAATTGGTTAATTTTTTACTTGTATTTTATTTTCTCTTAGACATGGGGGGTCTGTAGACTTGAAAAAACATGTAAATTTCATTGTTTTCCTTGTCTTTTCCTAACCTAACCTAACCCTAGGGCCCAAATCTACTTAATGAACCCCCCCTCACACTCTATTTCCCTACACCTATTCCCTATTCTCATTGTGGAGCAACACTGCAATAGTAGCAATTTACAAATAGTGTGACCGTGTCAGTGAGGGGAAGCCATGGGGACAGTGGACTATAGAGTATGTAGTTGATGATGTATGAGAACTAACTATGTAGTATGTAGTTAACTATCTAGCATGTTTTTTGGACTCTACATGCCATAGAACCTATAGGTAACCTATAGGCCTCATGGATTATTTATTTTGTTCCAATCCCAGTCTCCTACATATGTATTGCACAATACACTTTGTGCAATTTTAAAATATTCACTCTTATATGGTATATAGTATATGCATGAGCATACTTTAGATATTTTTCCTCTAATGCTTTGGAACCATGGATTAAAATCTTGAAAATGTTGTTTTTCTTTAAAATTTAAATATTTTACGTATTTTTTTAGTAAACGAAGTCATTAAATTCAAATTGGCCGATTTATGACCAATTCATTTCTGATTCCAATTCCAATTCTGAGTTGACCCTCAACAAATTCCGAGTCCGATTCCGATTTTTAAAACTATGGCCAACGCATTATAGGGACAAGATAATTTTCTGGGAAGATCTCGTGAAACTAAAGGAGGATCTGTGAGAAAAAGACTTGATCATTGCTAGGGACGTCAATACCACTAAGTCACAATATGAGAAACATGGAGAAACAAAGGTCAGGGACCCTTTGGTAAGAAGATGAAGGACTTGATGGTGGATCTAGACTTGCTCGACATTCATTTGAAGAACTTAAAGTACACATGGAGCAATAGAAGAAATGAAATTGGACATGTAGTGACTAGGCTGGAAAGATACCTGGTAAGCTCCACCTTCCTATATAAAGATATCCTCCCAGCATCTCTTGCTCTCCCTTCAGTAGTCTCCGATCACAAGCCAATCTATTTGATTTTATCCCCACCAATAAATCTTGGAGTTATTCCTTTCCGATTCAATCCAATTTGGTTGCATGATGAAAATTTCTTGGTTTAATTAAAAAAGAGTGGAACCTACAATACTTCGGATCGCCCAACTACATTTGGGAATAAAAAATCGGATCTGTGCGATCTTCCCTTAAGAGATGGGTCAAAGAAGGTTTTAAGAGCCCAAATCATCACAAAATTAAACTTCAATTGATCTAGCCACTCTACAATGTCGTATGGAAGTGGATGAGGTGACTCTAACATTTTTGGGTCAGGAGAAAGAGCCGAACATAAAAATATTAAATGTTGCAAGGCAGGTAGAAGAGGTTTGGAGACTAAAGTCCATACAGATGTGGTTAAAAGGAGGAGATAGAAACACTAAGTACTTCCATAAGAAAACCAAGATTCAACAAAGTTTCAATGCCATCAAGGATCTGAATTTAATAAATATGGGAATAAGATAACAGGGCAGGGAGAATTAAAGGAACACGCTTTCACTCATTTTCAAGAGATATATTCTAACACTGGAGAGACAAATCCAGAAGCACAAGCAGACCCTGGTATACCCTTGCTCATCAGTGATGCAGAGAATACAGAGCTTGTAAAATCTATTATTGAATATAAGATAACAAATGCAATCTAGTCACTCCATGTTGATAAAGCGCCTGGACCAGAAGGATTTACCATAAACTTCTACAGAGCAACGTGGGATATCATAAAAGAAGATTTGAAAAAAATGTTAATTTGGACAAGGAAAAAAGACAAGATCGGTGGGGCCACTAACTCATCCTTCTTGGCCTTAATTCCAAAAGAAAATATCCCTCTATCGCTCAATGGATTCAGGTCAATTTCACTATGCAACACCTCGTATAAAATCCTATCGAAAATCTTGGCCACTAGAATGAAAAGCATCATGGGACGCCTCATTTCAGATTCACAAGAAGGTTTTGTAGAGGGGTGTCAGATACTTGACAATATTATTATCGTTCGGGAAGCTATACACTCCAGTATGGAAATAAAGCAACCAGATATGGCTATTAAACTGGACATAGCCAATGCATTCGACAAAGTAAATCATTTTTTTCTCTTTGAAATCATGTCCAAATTTGGATTTTCTAAAAGATTGTATTAGCATTCTGTGTTTCGTACCTTTAGTAAATGGTAGACCTACCAAATTCTTCCAGGAAACCAAGGGCCTTTGACAAGGATGCCCTATGTCCCCATTCCTTTACCTCCTAATGTCTGAATCTATGAGTAGAAAGCTCCAGCATTTGCAGGAGTCTGGTGATGTAAACAGATTCAAGATAGCTAGAGGAGTAAAAGTCATCAACTATGCACAATTTGCTGACAATACCATTCTTCTAGAAGGTGTGTCTACTATAATTGTAGAGAGATTCAAATGTGCTTTATCCACCTTCCTCAAAGCATCCGACGGCAAAGTGAATTCATCCAAGTCAAAAGTTTACAGTTAGACCTGCACCCTGGAACTTTGGCAAAGATAGCAAGGACCCTTGGATTTGAAGGAAACGTAACATGGAATTCCTTCAATTACCTCAAGATCCCAATGTTCAAAGGGAAAAAAAGGGTTGCCGATTGGTAAGGGATGATTGACAAGAACAAAAACAAAATTAACTCTTGGGGGACAAGGTGGCTTAATCCTATTGGAAAGCTTATCCTTATCAAATCCATTGTCTCTGCCTATCCCATTTACACCTTCTCATTCTCTAGCTCCAAACAAATTAATGAAAGATGTTTCTAGAGAAATCAGAATATTTCTATGGCAAGGAGGCAAATCAGACAACTCAAAAAAAATTCACTTGGTGAATTGGGAAACAATTTGCAGGCCAAAAATTTATGGAGGAGCTGGAGTAAGAGATCCAAACAAAATGAATTTATCACTTGGAGCCAAAATCCTTTAGAGAATCGTATTAGGAAAAATAGCGTGGTGGAAGGAAATTCTACAAAAAAATTATCTGAATGGAAGCATAAAGAGATGCGTGGAAAGGGTTAACCAAGACAGAAAAGGATCTCTGATATGGGACTTATGTAAGAAGGCAGAGTTTATTTTAAATGAGTGTATATACTGGATACCAAGAAGCGGGAAAAAAATCAAGATTTGGAAAGACAATATAGGACACGCATACCCTGCCAATTTCTTGCAGGCATTTTCATATCTAAAGCAACAGATGGACACTTTGAAAATTTATACACTACATGAGCTCTTAGTCTGGATAGATAACGGAAGATAAATTGGTTGGATCGATCTGGAGATCGGGGATCAACTTAGGCCAGATTATAATGCATTCATTTCGTTATTGCACGGGTAAGCTCCTGTACATCGCAACCTGAAAGATGAAAGAGGATGGGGCAAATCGAGCTTCTACACTGTGAAATAAGGTTACATCATAGTGGGAGGTCTTCATAGTAGTTGCAACATTGACAAGAAATGGAATAAAACCTGGTGTAAGCCTCGGCCTACCAAAAATTAATGTATTCTTTTGGATACTAGCTCACCGCAAAACGTTAACAACAGAGAACATAAGAAAAAGAGGTATGGAAGGTCCCTTGAGATGTATTCCCTGCAAAGAATAAGAGGAATCTCTCGAATATCTCTTCATAGAATGTAAATTTTCCAGATAGGTATGGCACCAAGCATACAAAGATTTGCAATTCGATTTGATGCTGCCAACAAATTGGAATGATCTATTTTCTTGTTGGAAGAACTACTACCATTGATCTCTTTTTAACAAACCTGATTTTGTGAGGGCTTGGGAAGTTCTCCCAAGATACATCTGTTGGAAGATATGGACAAACAATAAACAAGGAGATCTTTGGGAAAAAAAAAATAGTCCGAGTAAAGTTGTAGCAGCTGCAAAGACACTTTGGGTGGAAGCTTTATCCATGAGGGGAATGCACACCATCATCAAGGAAGCCTTGATGGCAGAAGAGAGAGCTTGGGCCTCCGATTTGCTAGTTCTCCCGCCCCATATACCCTGGATTGAACCAAAAAAAAAACCAATATCACAAGATTGGCAAATAAGAATGAGCTCTGAAGAATTCAAAAGTTGGTGGAAGAAAATTGGATGTAGTTCTTTATTCTTTGATGGAGCCTCGAAAGGAAATCCTGGGATGGCAGGCACGGGGGGGGGGGAGTCTACTTCAATTTTGAAGGAAACAAGCTGAAAGAGTATGCTCGGGGAATCGGTAGGAAGACTAACAATGGGGCAGAATGGTCAGCATTAATTGAAGGTCTAGAGCTGGCAAGGAATGATGGCATTGAGGAATTTGTGGTCTTTGGTGACTCGATTATGGTCATAGGGGAAGCGCAGAAATTGACGAGGAATTGCAAGAATCCAATTACCAAGACTCATCATCTCCTAAAATGTATTGTAAGTGAATACAAAGCTATCAACTTCCCACATGTTCTGAGAAAAAATAATAAACAAGCGGACATTATGGATAATAAGGGAGTGGGTCTAGATTGTGGCCACTTAGTTTGCAATCAACAGGTCTACGAGAGAAACTAGATACCTTAATAGTGTAATTCTCCATTCTGTTTCTGGAATGTACTGCTTTTGTATTTTCGTGCTTGGGCAGTTTGTAAGGAGTTACAATACTCATAGAATATGAAACTATAATGAAAAATATAGACTGGTAAAGGACACACAAGGAGACATGAAAATGGTCCTCCTCTCTGAGAGCAGTCTATGTTCAGATCATTGTATTATCTGATCTTTCATTTTATATAAAATCTCTTTAACCATTTTTGTTATAAAAAAATATGTGAACCATGACCTCGGATTCTCGAGAGGATATAAAGAAAAATTAAAGTTTTAAGGTAAACTTTTGACATTACTAAAATGTTGTTATGAATTATGATTTTAAGTGGTTTTCTGATTTTCTGAAAGGCATCCGTTGTACTTGGCTTGGCTGTTGGCGAAGGTGACTCTCTGTAAGGCTCTTGTCTTCTGAGTTACAGGCTAAAAGCAGAAGGTGATAGATAGGGTTCTGTAAAAAGGTTCAAGGGTTTGACCGTGTTGTTAAGGTTTTTCTTTTTTAATTTGTGTGACATCAGAGGAATTTTGAAATCCACTAGATTGATGTGAACCATGATCTTGGATTTTGGAAAAACAAATTAAAGTTTTAACTATATCAAATTGTGATATTTTTTTAAATATTTAATATATGCAAAAACAAGAAATTGATGGAATATTTAATTTAGGAAAGAGAAAAAAACCTTAAAAGAACTGAGATCAAGATTTAAAAAATATTAAATAGCTTACTGACTTTTAACATAGCGAAAACATTAGCAAAACCATAAAGAAACCCATGATTTTTCCATAAATAATGCCGAAATCCATCGCTGGAAAAGATTTTGAAGATTTTGATGATTTTTATTCCACTAAAAACGGGACATTGCTGGACGCAATTAGACTTCTTTCACGAATATGATCTTGAACAAACCTGAATAACTGTCCACGTTTCTCGAGCTTCTGGAGACCATGCAAGCGGACTTTGTAATCTTTTCGGGATACTGGAAGGTACGTGTCTAGCTGCTGAGTAGGAAATACCAGTCCATGCGATCACCATAAATGGAACACCATAATCTGCTATAAAGCTTCGCATCCAAGCTGAAAATTAAGATAGTTAATATATACCGGTTAATTCCTGTTAAGCCACTGTAAATTTTAGTTCAATTCTTAGCCCAGTCTAAGTTTCAGGAAGCTTTCTTTAATAGTTATACCCGTGCCGTATCGCCATGAACGAGCTGATCTACTTTTCAATGATGTCAAGAGGAGACCAAAAGCTAAGATTAATCCAAATAAGCCGTTGGCGAAGCGCCATTGAAATTGGAACTGTACCAGTGAAGGATTTTGCCCATCGGGTATGCGAAATTCTTCAACAGCTCCCTAATAACGAAAACACCCATTGACTTTAGAAGCAAAAACGAGAGACAAAAAGAAGCAACTTCTGCGATACAAATCTGTTTGAAATGGATAAAACCACAATCTGGTAGGTTAAAATTGAATTTCTTCTGCCTTCTAAACTTGTACAGTTTCTTTTCAATCTATTTAAGGCTGTTTTATATTGACTTGAGCTAATGTTAAAAAAATCACAAATATATTAACAAAGCATATCTCAAATCTAATCTGCCAATAAGCATATTACTGAAATCTAGTGTGACACCTTAATTGCTTGCTGCATGAAGAGGATGGCAATGAGCATGCCAAACAGCTCTCCCGCTACTCTGGTGAATCTGTTTATGAGATCACATGCATTGGCGATCCCCATGACTATTAACATAATCCCTGTCCAGACACATACCCTACACAACAAAACAAAAAAACACAAGATCTCCTTGTCTTATTATAACTTCATCATATTTGCAACGAATGAAGCACTTTGTAAACTTTAACATCTCATAAGGGAGATCCCACTTTCTTAGTTTGGCGAGGACAGATAGATTTATTTTATTTTTCCTCAAATATGTCTTCAGAGATCAAAACCATGTCGATACTACTTGCATACCTCAAATTAGTTAATTATTTAACTAGCTTGAAGATTGAAGATTGAGGTTGAACCAATTATTTAACTAGACTGAAGATTTAACTAGATTGAAGATTGAGGTTGCACCAATTATTTAACTAGATTGAAGATTGAGGTAGATTGAGGTTGCACCAATTATTTAACTAGATTGAATAACTAGATCAAGAAGATTGAGGTTTACCATAAGTGCAAAGAAGGATTACCATAGAAACACAATCTTCGGAAAACCAGTCAATATAATAGATGTTTTTGGACCAATCTGTCTAAGGCATGGTCAATTTGGCATCATCAGCCACATTCAGGTTAATAATGGATTTTTTTGGCACAATATAATAGATGTTTTTGGACCAATCTGTCTAAGGCATGGTCAATTTGGCATCATCAGCCACATTCAGGTTAATAATGGATTTTTTTGGCACCTTATAATGGAATTGTTCAATCTTTTAAATAGGCTTTTTCATATGCAATACTATGAGTTACCAAATACCATGAACATGAAACCCATGAATTATAGATGTACATTTGCCTCCCTAGCCCAGTCAAATTTACTTAATACAACGGACCTATTGATGATTCCTGTCAAATAGGTTAAATGTCCAGAGATCAAAACCCTACGGATGCTATTTGCACTTCAAGTTTCTTATGTACATTGCAGACTGAGGTTTGCAGTTCAATATATTACTTCTATGCTAACAAGGCAATTTTTTGTCTGTTTCCAACTGGCTCAGACCATGTAAGTTGAAACCAAAAATAGTCCACTCATTCATGTTTCAACCCATTGATGGCTCCAGTCAGTTCAGGTAATCATTCAAATTAAAATATTCAAGTAATTATAGCACAAATAGTTTGATGTTTGCAGGTCCTCCAAGTGATCCCTCTCAGGAAATTTTGATTTAACCATGAATCTATGCTAGTAACATCTCAATTTCAAAATATTTTAAAGCACAAGTATCAGTTGGACAAATATGATAAATTAATTACCAGCCTGCCCATGCTAAGAAGAGCCCATGACCAATCTCTGCTCTCTTCTTGGCAAAATCGTACATATACTTGTACATCAATGCAGTAGGCTCCGCCACCCCTAAAATTAACAGAGGCTGTCCTCCAAAGATCGAATGGATGATTCCACATAACGCAGTTGATGCAAGCGTATGCACAGCATTCAGTCTTCCCTCTGTCAAAACAAACAGTATATCAGATGATAAAGAATTTCTGAAAAGGGGTACCCAACAGTCCAAAATCATTACATTTCTGCAGATTTACCTGTTTCTCTCTCTAACTGCTCTCCAAAGGCTATCACAGGCAGAGCCGAAGCGAAGAAAATATAAGTGGCTGGGGCCAATATTCTACAATACAATCCATACATATATATTAATTACCAAAGGACCCACAGATCAAAACAAGAACCAAACAGAGATCATCTCAACCCAAATCCATCGATGCAGAAAATCAAATTGAAAATCTGATTCATTAAATCAAGTTCAAGTATTGCTAAAATGGAAAAATTAATTGCGATATAATTGAAAATTGTTTAGATTTAAACCTTAGGCCGGCATTGAATCCACCAATCCAGTCCTGCTTGTAACACACAAGCCTCCCTCTAACATCATCTGAGATACCCCTGAAAGGCTGAAAGCCTCCTGTAATCCCCATTGTCTGGAAGGCAAGTGATGAGATGCAAGGCAGTACTGTTAAATAAGCCCAGGATAGTTAAACATTCCAGAGACTCAGAGCTTATTTCAACCACCTTGCCATCTATACGGATTCTCGGACTCTCATGCAGAGCTTTCACGTGGAATGCCCATATAATTTATTGGGCACAGACAGGCATGGCAGATGAGGTGGTGAGGAATTCTATGACGTCCAATCCCCAGACTGGGTTGGATTTGAGGTCGTTGTAGACGTAAAGCGCTTCCTCGGGCCCGTATATTCATGTTCCGAGTCTGTTCTTGCTACTCGAATTACATAAAATGGGGAGAAGACAGATGAAGAAGAGGTATACACACAAATAGAATGGTTCAACAACTTCGCATTCTTCGGTTTCTGTTGTGTTTTGTAAAGGCAACATGGCTGTAGACTTTAATAGCTTTGTTTAGACTCCCAAGATGCTCCGCCTCGTCCGCGTAGCATACGGTCAGACCACAACAAAAAAACTGTCATTCAATTTTATCTTTTTATGGGAAACAGACTCTTCCCGATAAACTGTCAACGATCCCGCTGTTTTTCTTTTTTTCTGTCCCGCTTTTTCTATTTCCCGCGACGTGAAGGGAGTATTAAATGCACTCTAGATTGTATTTCAGATCTTACGGTATATTCGAATTTTTTTTATTTTTTAATATTCGGTTGTTTTTTCAACTAAAAATATAAAGGGTGATATTTTAGAGGACCTTTAAAATAAGAGAATAAATTCAATATTTTTAGTTGGAAAACAATTATTTTTTATTTTATTTTTAGATTTGGTTTTTAAAATTTTATTATTATTACCATTTTGTTATTCAACCTCCTCAAGGGGTGAACAATATACTATCTATGTGATTGGTTATTTTTAAATGTATTTAAATTTTAAAGAATAAAAATTTATGGTGAAAATTCTCATCTTTAATAACTAAAACTATTAATATTTAATACTTGTTCTAAAATATGAGTCTTTATCCTTAATTTGAAAAAGCAAAAGTATATATTTAAAAATTGCTACACATTAAAATAAAACACAATCCTAAAAGAGTATAAGCTATAATTTTAATTCATAAAGAGTTAAACATTGAACATTAACAAACTTTAAAAAGGTGAGCTTGCACGGGTGTGGTTCATTGGCGGTTCCGTTGTTATGAAGTTACTTGTTGTAAATTGGAGGTCACGAGATCAATCCCACTAAGGTTTACCTGTATCCCATGTCTTGCTGCGGGTGTGGGGCACCTAGAGTTATAGTGGTAGCGTCACGACAGTTGTCGATTCCCCTAGTAAAAAAGAGTCAAACATTAAAAATCAACACGTAAACTTGATGTAGATGGTCAATTCGTATCTACTGAGATACTCATACTAAACTTGAAGGACCAATAATGTTCATATCTTTTTGTAAATTGTTTATAATTTTTTTTATAAAGTAGAATGTGTGTTCCTTCTTCTTAATAATTAAACATAGAGTTAGTAAGTTATAAGTAGGTATGTATATTTTTTTAGAGGAAAGTAGTTAAAAAATCATTACATCAAGAGAATTCTTTGTCCCATAAATATGAATACTTTATAAATTAATTAGGTATTTGGAAAAATCCTACTTTTAAAATTATATTATTATTATCATCACAATGGTGACAAAAGTCATTATTATTTTATAATTCTTTATAAAGAGGAATCATGCGTTTCTTCTTTTTAAAGTTAGACAATTAAAAATAAAATCGGTATGTATGTGTATCTTTCTAGATTTAAGTAGTCACATGGTTACATTAAAAGAATTCTTTGCCCCACAAATAAGAAAACTTCACAAATCAATAATTATTTGGAAAAACCTTATCTTCAAAATTATATATTATTATCACAAAGGCCACAGTAGTCATTTTTATCTTTTTGACTGATAATACTAATTTTATAACATAATATGCTACTTTCTTCTATTTTAGCTTATTAATTTTATATACATATAATAAGAACATCTCTTTTATCCTATGTTGTTTAAGCACTTCTCAATATAATATACTACCACAAAAATCATAAAAATAACAAATTTTGTGATGCACTCCTTAAAATGAATTTATTTTGAAAAAGGTTACCACAAGAATAACAAAATACTAATACTAAATACTAGATATCATATATCAATGACAACAAACCTTAAAAAATAGTAATTTGTTACTAAAAAAAATTGCATAATGGTTGTTTGGGTAATCAAATGGTACCACCATCTTTAGAAAAGAGTACAAGATAATTGATTACAAGGATTTAGAAAGAAAGAAATATCAATTACATTAATTCCCACAAAATTAATGAAGAAAGTGTGATTACATTTATGTCTAGTGTAATCATAAATATTATATTTTGTTGACTTCCACATGGATAATGTCTAAGCTAGATAGAAGAATATATAAAAATGGATTGAAATAGTAAAAGTTTGTTAAGAATAAATTATAAAAAAAGCAAGAAATAATAGCATTCTCTAACAACATATTACAGGAGGAGCTAATGCTAACAAAATAATATATAATATCTAATATTCTATCTATTTTAGATATTTAATAAACTATGAGATAATGACCAGTTGAAATAAGAAAATCATTGAAAAAACACTTAGATGGAAATAATAAAAGTTTGTTACAAATAAAGTTAAAACAAAAGCATAGCATTCTATAATAACTTATGAGACGACTGAGCTGTGACAGTCTTTATATACTCATTTTTGTATACATCTGAATACTTGAGTTAGCAGGATATTTCTATTTCTGTTTTTGCTATATTATAAAAAGATGTAATTGCATGGTAAGTCCGGTGGGACAGAATAGTTTTTCTTGTGGAAGACAATGTTATCCTAAATTTTGCATGATGATAGCAGACGTAACAGTCTCATCAATGGAACCTATGGTTATAGGGCTTGGAAAATTCGCTGACAGAGTGAATTTACAGATTGTAATTTTGATCTCTACAGATGAACGAAATTACGCTTTTTTCTCTTGGAAAAAAAAAACTTATGAGACGAGGAGGCATTCTCTAATAACTTATGAGAGGAGGAGGTCATGCTAAAATAATAATAGTACCTACTTACTATTGTTGGATCTAGGCTGGTTGCAGTTGTGGGTGATGGTGGTGGGGATGATGACCATCTATTGTTTGGCATTGGACAAACCCTTTTTCGAAATTCCGTGCTCAACGTGGAGATGACACGTGTCACATAAAAAAGTCGGCTTATATATCTATATATATATACAAGTCGAATTAATAATTAATAACTATCCCACCCATAGAGCAACTGCTGCAAATGGTATCAGGGTCTGAACTATTTTCCTTACTAGACGGATTCTCGGGCTACAATCAAGTGTTAGTAGCTGAAGAAGACAGGTTGAAGACAACATTCAGGACCAAATGGGGAACTTTCGCGTACAGAAGAATGCCCTTCGGGCTTATAAACGCTGGAGCCACATTCCAGAGGGCTATGGACATAGCTTTCCGCGGTTTGATTGGACGGAGTGTGGTGATATACTTCGATGATATTACAATATTCGCAAAAAGGAGAGGAGAACACGCGTTCCATCTAAGGCAAATTTTTGAACGCTGTCGAAAATATGGCATCTCACTCAATCCCAAAAAATGTGTGTTTGCTGTCACGGAGGGTAAGTTACTTGGTCACATAGTTTCAAAGAAGGGAATTTCTATTGATCCGGAAAGGATCAAGGCCATTGAACAGATTCCCTTGCCCCATAATAAAAAAGGGATGCAATCATTTATGGGAACAATTAACTTCATGCGAAGATTCGTGCCTGATTTCGCTCAGATTGTCAAGCCTCTGCAGCAAATGGTGAAGCAAAATGCACAATTCAAATGGACTGAGATTGAAAAGAATGCCTTCAGCAAAATCAAGACTGCTATTGCACACGCACCCTCCCTGAGAAGCCCAGATTTCGACAAATACTTTATTCTGTATACCTTTGCATCCAATGATTCACTGGCAGCTGTGCTTACCCAAAAGGAAGATGGGGGGGATGAATTCCCAATATATTTCATGAGCACTGGTCTGCAAGAGGCCGAATTAAATTACCCAGCCATTGATAAACAAGCTTACGCAGTATTCAAAGAAGTGAAACAATTCAGGCCTTATATATTAAAAAATCGAACCAAGGTGATCGTACCATACCTAGCTGTAAGGCCCCTTTTTGTACAGAAGGAGTTAGGAGAAATAAGAGGAAATTGGGTAACAGCTCTTCAAGAGTATGACCTCGAATTTAAGCCAGCTTCTATAGTTAAAGGGCAGGGACTGTGCAAACTGATGACGGAAAATGGGAACAATAACAAACACGCCTGGGAAGACGAGGTCGAACTACATTTGATGGATGTATGCCCTTTGTTCACAGCTCCCAATTCTTGGTATAGGGACCTCATGCATTACCTGCAGGAAGGATTGTTGCTGGAACATTGGAATTCTAAGCAAAGAAGAGCGCTGCGTCTTAAATCAGCTGCCTATCAAATTGTTGAAGGAGTATTATTCAGAAAAAATTATGACAGAGTTCTTCTTAGATGCTTAGGGAAAGAAGATGCGAAGAAAGTAATGACGGATTTGCATGACGTGCCTGCTGGGGGACATTATTCAGGAGATACTACAGCTCACAAAATCCTCAGAGCCAGTTACTATTGGCCTACGCTCTTCAAAGATGCACACACACATGTCAGGAAGTGTGATATTTGCCAAAGGTGTAGTGGGATGCAACCTAAAGCAGCAGCACCCCTAAAGCCTGTGATGATCACTGAGCCATTCGAGCAATGGGGGTTGGATATTATTGGAGAAATAAAACCGAATTCCTCCCTACAAGACAAGTACATTCTGACCGCAACCGATTATTTCACTCGCTAGGTCGAAGCTGTCCCGCTGCACAAGATAAATGAAGACGCGGTCATCAGTTTCCTACAAGATCATATCATGACTAGGTTTGGAGTTCCAGTTTTGTTAGTATTTGATAACGCTAAATACTTTTCATCAATTAAATTAACTGCTTTTGCTCACGATAAAGGAATAAAATTGCATTATTCTGCTAATTACTATCCACAAGGAAATGGCCTGGCTGAATCCTCTAACAAAAATTTGATTAGAATTTTAAAAAAGACTGTAATAGAGAACCATAGGAGTTGGCACTCAGTGCTACCAAATGCCCTTTGGGCTGATAGAGTCACCCCTAAGTCTTCGATAGGATTGTCTCCATATACCCTGGTTTACGGTAAAGAAGCCATTCTTCCTCCCAATATCATGCTACCTTCTTCCATGATAGCTCAAGAGTCTAGAGGATCGGATGATGAAGTTTTGCAAATAAGGATCGATAATCTCCTGAAAGCGGAAGAAGGTCGATCTAAAGCCAGAGAGCGCTTTAAGCAACAGCAAGAGGTGATAAAGAGATGGTTCGACAAACATAAGGCAGGAACAAAAGATTTTGAGGTAGGAGATTTGGTTCTCAAATGGGATCACCCCCATGATGAGAAGGGGAAGCATACTAAATTCCAGCAGTTGTGGGTAGGCCCTTTTCAGATTGCAGCAAATCTCGGCCCTTCTACTTATAAGTTGCAAGATCTCCAGGGGTGGGAAGAGAACTTACCAGTAAATGGTTTGGTTCTCAAGCCTTATTTTTCTTGAGTTTCTTTGAGTTCTTCTGTCTTGTATATAAATAATCTGTTTGGCTGTCTTTTGAGTCATGTTTTTCAGTTTGTTTTAGTTTAAGTTTATTGATTTCAATAAAGGGAACGAACCTGTGGTTTCATGGGGAACATCAAAATTTTTGGGAATGATAAACATTTTTGGGTATCAGACTATGTGTTGCTGTTTGTCTAAAAGAACTTCTTCCAATTTAGTAGTTTTCTCGAATAGCTCTGTGTGCATCGAAGTCTTGCTTAACCCCTGTGAAATAAACCGGATTCAAAGAGTCTGGAATACTATGTTGAGGCTCCATCCACGTCACACTTAAAATGTTCTAAGGGGCGATAGCAGAGGACCCATGGAAAGGAGCAAGGTGAACAATATATTAAATATAAATGATCCCATTCCAAGAAACGAATGCCAAAAGGCAAATAAGAGTCAAAAACTCCTATGAAAGCATCATACATCAAAGCAAATGCTGAATCATAAGTATTAAATTGCCGAAAGTTCCTCTCCGTTCGTGAGCTGAAACATGAAGTACACCGCTCACACAAAAGGACACTATGGGATAGAGGAGCCTGAATTAAAATTCAAAAAGAAAGGCATGCAGGAGCACTCATATGAAAAAGGACAAAAGTCCAAAATCAAAAAAATTGCTAAGGTGGCATGGGAATGAGGAAAAAACAAATATTTCTGTTTACCACATGCTACAATCCTATGGTGTCCAAGCTATCAGCTACCTGAAGACAAAATTAATAATGAAACTCATCCTCTGGCCTCAACAGAGTTATCTGGACTTGAAAATCTTGTTTTCCACTCTCCCAAATTGGACTATCATCAATGATTAAAGGTACACACTTCTGTCATTTGAGAAATCTAGATAGCTGGAAGAATTCAATAGATGCATTCATTGTTAAACAGTCTGTCATGCAAAGAATAATCACCCAGAGATCTAGGTTCACCAGGTAATCGCCAATTGTTGCAGCTGCAACCGTTCTCCCCAAATTTCTTAAATTTTGGGCCCCTCCTCATGATTTAGCGTTGTTTTTAATCGTTGGATCCTTTGAACCTTTTGGTCATGCTTTAATGTTGGATGATTTTAAAGGATTGACTCTCGGCCTGTTTTCTGAGGTTGCATATGTTTGAAATTGTTTGGGTCGCCGATTGTGAGTTTGGTTTTGCTGATGGATCTTTGAGGTCGCTGTTTCGGAGGTGAAATGTATTTTGACCGCTGTTGATTTTTAAAACTGTCCGAACAATCAATTTTCTGTTAATCGAGCGTCATACTATATTAAATCAGCGGTTGCTGTCCATTTCCCTTCCGCCGTTGCGGCTCCCAAAGCAATTAAGTGCCCGATGTGTAAAGCGCTCTGCTCATCGATGTGTGTCGGCCCTCTAGTCGCATGTTTATAACCTTTTCACTTCTGCCGTTGCGGCTCCCAAATCAATTAGCCACCCGAAGTGAAAAGCGCTCCACCACCGATGCAGGTCGCTTGTCCGCAGTCTTTTCCTTTCCCGCCGTTGCGGCTGTGTGGAGCAATTGGCTTCCGATGTCAATATCTTTTGACTTCCGATTAAGAGTTTTCCCGCCCGCGGGTCGCGTGTCCTTAACCTCTTCTTTTCCGCCGTTGCGGCTGTGAATAGGTATACCCTGCTGAGGTTAGCGCTCTGAGCCTCCGATGAAGTTCACGTTTCCTATCGTGGGTGTTTTCCTTCGAACCCATAATGAGACGAAGTAGTGGTGCCAGCGTTTGTTAAGCCTTGTGGTAGTAACGCAGTACATGGCCTTCTTAATTCTTAGCCGTTTTAGTTGATATGGTTTGAATGCGATTCCAATGAATGATGCATGTTGTTTGATGGCAGGTGGTTTCCGGAGATTGGTCAAACTACTGTGGCGCTAAGGGAGACAGACCGTTTGGTGAAGGCAGAGCCGAAACCAACAGAATCTCAAGGAGGACAAGTGGAGTAGAAGACAAAAGTAGTAGCTACAAAGGCGTAGAACTTAAAAACCGATCAGTGACCAAATGGTTCATGAGCACATACTGAAAAGATAGAGGGATATGAAGCGTTTGGGAAATGAGAGGTCGCACGCTTGTGGGCAGCCCAAGGGTCAACTGTTTTAGCTTAAACATGCGAAAATTAGAACTTACAGGGGCTTTTTTCCCTGGAAAAATTGTAACTTAATGCTTGTAAGAGGAACTATTTCGTTTTACAACTAGAGATTGCAAATTTTGCATGTTGGAGGAAGTGCGATGTGGAATATGTCAATGTGATTAAATGAGCCATGTTGAATGTGAACTATTTCATTTTCAGCTGTGTCTCATTAGCTGTAAGAGCATTCTAATTTCTTGGAGCTATGTTCTTGTCTGAATGTTCTTCAGTACTTTTATGATGTTTTTTCCACTATGAGTAATGAGAGTTTAAACTGTTGATGAGCTATCTTATCATACATATTTTTATTCATGTTTATATGTTTGGTTCTAAGAATAGCTATCTGTGATTTACCATAACACATGAACAGAAGTTCATTACTCACGAATGAATCCCCAGCTCTCTAGAGATAGTTTAGTTAGTATTTATTGTTCTTGCATGATTTGGATGCTTGTGAGTTCTAAGACGAGAGGTAAGAACCTACGCATCACATTGTGACTACTCTTTGCATCTGTATCACCTTGCATTGTTAATTAGGCACGTGCATATCACACCTTAAATCAAAAAATACAAAAGTACACGGTGGACCGGGCCACAACCGGTAAAACCTTTGTTACTTGACTTACGGTAGCCGGACCGCAAACCGGACGGATTCCCTATACCAAACAGTCACGGGCTAGTTGGGAACGTTGACTGGGGACAATCCCTTGCTGTTGTTGCCTGCGATTTTCCAGGCCTCAACAGGTTGTTGTGGTGGTTTGTCCTTTTGACATTGGTGCAATACTCCTAATATATGATCCTTTTGGGGACCCAAATTAATTATTCTTTTAATTGGGCCTTACATAGAATCCTCCTATAAGTTCAATAAATTTGATTTTATAACCTCTACACTAGTCATAAGTATTGTTTTCAACAACCACCTCAGTAATCCATCTTCTAATATAATTTCATTCAACATTGTTCTCCCCTCCAAAATTTTTCCAAAATATCTCTTGGTGCTATCAATTTTTTATTTGTAATATTCTTGTGCTATTAGACCCCCTTATTTAAAAATGAGGGGTCCACTCAATAAAGTCATAAAATCATTTATATTTATCCTATTTGCTAGCATTTATTTCTCCAATTCACCCAACATGCTCTAGGATTTACCCAACATGACCCCTTGATCTCTCTTAACTAGAAATGGGTGGGAATACCTTTAGAAGCTCTATCTTTTTCAAAAACCCCAATAACATAAGACAAATAGAAGTAAGTACTTTATTACAAATATTGTGTCCTCTTGTTTTATTGTGTTTATGGAATTGCTTAGATAAGAAACTTTAAAATTAGTATTATACAAAATTCCACCCACTTCCTATTGTCATGGTAATTGGGTTATTCGTCATTCCTATCATTATCACATAACCTGGTTAATTCTCTGTTGAGAAAGCTAGGGTTTTGCGGCTGCTAGGGCTCATTCCCAGCGGCTAGCCTCCTTCGGCCATGGATCCTCCCGATCCATATCCTAGTGTATTCAATGAATGGTTCACTCATATCATTGCCTCTCTTGCCCCTCCCTCGACCAGTGTTCCTCCCTCCTCTCGTTTTGTTAAACACTCTGAAATCCTAGAGGTCAAGCTTTCTTTAGTAGCATCAAAGTGGAAAGCAGTAACATTATTAGAGAAAGGTCTTATTGGACTGTTAATAGGTCTTTAGCCCTCACCTAGATCTGTGGAAGTTTGGCTCAGTAAAAATTGGAGACCCCTCATCCAGGGAGAATTGTAGCAAATTTTCTGTGGAAAAGGGTATTTTGTCTTCATTTTTGAGAAAATAAGATCGGGATCTCATCTTCAGAAATGGACCTTATTTAATGGGCGCAAGAGGATTGTATCTCAACAAATGGGATCTTTCTTTTGACCTTGAAAAATATATCCCTAAGGTGGTTCCGGTTTGGGTTAAGCTCCCCCACCTCCCCATTCACTGCTAGAATGACTAGGATTTTCGAGCAATAGGGAACACCCTAGGAAAATATATTGACAAATCGGAACCTAAAGCCCCTATGTTCTCATGTGTTAGAATTTGTGTTGGAGGTGGATTTCGAGAAATCGCTCCCTGAATCCATCAATCTATCCATTGACGGATGGAGCCATCTTCAGACAGTTGACTATGAGAAAATCCCCTTCAAATGCAAATACTGCCACAAATACAGACATTTTGCCAAGTATTGGCCCAAAAAACCAGAGAAACCCAACTCAAAAGACAACCATGAAGAAGGGTGGAATGTGGTAAGTAGAAAAAAGAGTGCCAAAATGATCTCGACGCCCCACCATCATGTCCCAGTAAAGAATGTAACTGGAAATAAGTTCTAAGCACTTGCTAATGAAGTCCTGGAAGCCGAGACCCTAGAAGAGGATGAGGAGGCGGTAACTCCTCAGGACCAGGAGATCCCAGTAGAAGCACCCTCTCCAAAGAAGGTCGACCCTAGGGCTAAGGACCTCCTAGCCTAACCTCACCCACTTATTAGACCTGAAGCATCAGCAAAATCACAAGGCTCTATCACTCGATCAAGGGCCAAAGCAAGCACGGAAGAAACTTCTGAAAACTCCAATGAAGAGCAGGAACCCCAGTCCAAAAAGGGGAGAAGATCTAATAAGACGATAAGGGAACAGGAAACTGCAAGAGTGTCACGTCCCCATCCCTCAGACCGATGAAGAGGATGCGACCCACACCAAGCATACGGGCAAACAACCCCATGAACATGGACAGACATCAATGCTGATATTAAATTGCTTAAAAATACATAACATGATGCATAGCCCATCATAAAATATGCATAAACATACCAGAGTACATAATCACTCAACAATTCAGCGAAAGCAACACACATTCCAGCATTCACATGTTCATCATAGTTCATAAAATAATAGATATAATTTGTAGAGATGGGTTAATCAGCAGCACTTATATTTTGATGAAGAACTCGCCCCGCAACCAGCTACGTCGCTGCAACGTTCCACCCAACCATAGGCCAGCGTGCTCATCAATCTCTCAACAATGCTGCCGACCCCGAGCTGGGCATGATTCCTCCAAGGATAAGGGTCAATGCAGGCTTACACATAGTCGAGGGACACAATCAGCCAAACCAATACCGCTGGGTTTACCAGGCCTTCAACAAACCGGCCAAGCCAACATAGTCCGAAGACCAACCACTGCTTACATGCAGCAAAACCATCCCTTCACAGCCCTGTGAAGAAGCAAAAGCAACCGGGGATAATCCCAAACAAACGATGAGCACAGCTCAAGCCCACAAGGCAACACAGAGTTGTTCTTGGCCCTATTGTGGCCAAAACAACTCAGCAGCAACCCAAACCAGGGTGCATCAACAGCATAACACACAATGAGAACGATGGAAGCTATGCACAGTCCCAAAACAGAGGAAGAAGCCAACAGATGTGGACAATCGACAACCCCAGAATGTAACTAGTGAGCACAGCTCACGGCATGGGAAAAAACACAATCCCAAAGAATGTATCAGCATACAATACCAGCAGCGTGGGGAAACATAACAGCTCATTCTGGACAACGAGGTCCCAAAACGTAACAACAACCACAAATCACAGCTCTCAACCTGTGCATGGAGATGGACAACAGACATGGTCCATGCACGTGGATGAACAACAAAACGCGAAGAACGAACAAACCACCCAGATCCCGCATGGTGGAGAGTGCGTGAAGAAACAGAGCCGACCTCTACGGGAGGAAGATTTAGACCCATTTCCTAAGCGCACGGATGCACAGGCAATCAGGAAGATAAACAAACCTCTACGTGAGGAAGACGAGCATACCCCTACCGAGAGTGCCTAGCCGTGGAGGGAATGGAGTGAATGGAAGGTCGTGGGTGGAGTGGGCGTGTGGGAAAAGGACTGACAGTCCTACCACCCCACTCCCAAAGACAATAACTACCCCCAACCACCAGTAGCCATAACTCCTCAACCACTAGCTGAAAATATTGAAGAGGTTGACAAAGAAAAGTGGCAAAACAAAACAAGGTGGCAACACATGGGTTTTCCCCCATAAACCAAGGTTTGACATCCCCCACCCCTTATCCTTTGGAACCATGCCCTTTTCATTCAACGTTGCACTGCCGTAGCTGGTTGTGGTTTTAGTTTTAATTGATGTGCGTATTTACATGATGCCGAATTATAATGTGCCAAATGGCACGATAAACCATCGGCAACTATCCCCATTGAAGAAACACACACACAACCAAATCGATGGTGGGGATTTTGCCTTGAGCTCCTCACCATGATTAATTACAATATATACATCAAGCAAACGGGGTCAAAACCGGGGACATTACAAAGAGAAAAAGTGGCAGGGAAACAATCCAACCTGGATTTTCTAGTAAAAAAATCGCAGGCAAGCAAGTATCTCCTCAGTGTCGAAGAAGAAAAAAAGGAAAGGGAAAGGGCACTTTGTCAACATAAGAAATAATGAAGTTGGTCTCTCGGAACTGTCGAGGATTAGGAGGTTCCCATAAAACAGAAGTGATCAAAAGAATAAAATCAATGGAATCCAACTCTGTCCTCCTCTTCCAGGAGACTAAAAAGACTGCGGATGACAGTCTTTCAACTATGAAAAAAATATGGGCCAAAGGAGATGGGATAGCTATCAGGGTGACTGGAGCCTCTAGAGGCCTTCTCACTTGGTGGGATAACGAGAAGTTTTCTTTGTGATCAACCACTAAAAACAAAAATTGGTTGTTTGTGAAGTTAGAAAATAAGGAAAACAAGGAAGTCTTCTAGGTTGGGAATATATATGGACCCATGGTTCAAGCCCAGAAAGAGAATTTTGGATCTCCTTAGAGGACCAATGCGAAGGGAAAAAACATATCCCTTGCTACATAACTAGTGACTTTAATGTCACCATCTTGGTTGATGAACTTAGAGGTGGATTCAAAGTAAGGGATCCATTTGGAGAAAGGCTGGAGGACTTGGCCTCGTTTTGGGGATTAACTGACATCAAGCCAAAAAATGAGACCTTCACCTGGAGCAACAAGACACTCGGACCGAGACACTGTTGGCGCAACCCACCAACAAAGCCTCGTTGACAGGGGTTCCGACTCTGTCAACTTCCTGCGGCGCAATCTCCCTTAGCACCAGCCCAAACAGGTTGTACCCTGCCTAGGAACGTCTATGAAGCAAACGAGGTCTCACCCAAGGTGTTCAAGGGAGAGCTGTCAGAACTGAGTTTCCGATAGTGGGGAAGGAGGACATGGGGATCCGATTGGGGAGAACCATGACTTATGCGAACACCCTATTTTATTACAGCATTAATCATGAAACATCATACCGCATTCAACAGTCACATAGATTTAACAGATCGTATTAACATAGTAAGGATAAACTAACTCGCATCATTGTATCAGAAGTGAAATAATAACATCATAACAGATCTAACTAAATCACATTGCATCGTTGTAACAAAAAGCGGTACTGCTGCATCATAATAGACAATAGATAAGGATCGAACCATACTCATCACATCTTGCATTAATCTTGCACAAATATGCCACATTACACAGTCCTTCTCCAAAATCAGATAGTGCATCAAAGGAAACCCAAACAAAATCGCAGTCAAGACAGAACAGTCCCTAGCATAGAGTGCGATAGATGCAATGCCAAAATCATGTCTGTTTATCATTACAAAAATGCATCTATAAATAGGCTTATGCCTTTACCTGAAGGGTCCACTATTAACTAATTTCTAACCATTACTGACCTATTACAACAAAATTGGGCCCACATATATAAAATATTCAAAAAGTGGTTACTTCTCTGCTCATCGTGCTAAATGGCCCTTGTGCGGTGTCGCGTGAGCTTGGGTAGCTACCGCGACGCTGCACAACTCACTTGCCCCAACCCCTTGCCAATAGGCCCCCAAAATAGTTTTGTGGCTCATCCTCGAGCCACATCAAGTTGACAGGGTGTATGCGACAATCTTATCCTTAAAATCGACAAATTGTTGGGAAACGTCATGAACTTGGAGCTACACTTTAGCAACGGTATTATGACAATTACTCAGCATTTGTTGGACTGGGTGCTCCTCGGTAGCCTTGCTGTCAACCATTTGTCGACTCTCCTGAACAACCTGAAGTGTGGCGACAACTTTAAAATCCAATTGGCCACCAAGATCTTGGAATTCATCGAGCTGCCCGTAGCGCTTTTGCTGGTGCTCTTGGGCATGGGTAGCAAGTTGCTGGAGATCCTCTAGTTTGGTGGCCCGGGTAATTTGTACCATCAGCGGCATGGCTTTCAGCATTGGCTTCAAAGTTGTTAATTGACCCTCTGCTTCCTGCACCTGCATAGTGAGTTGATCCAACTGCTCATCCTAAACAATACTCTGCCAGAACTGCATGGTTTCCTCCATAATAGCTTTGGCCTCTTGCTCCATGTGGCCAAACTAAGTAGCAATTTCCTTAATGGAGGCCTTACGCTTTGCAACCTACTCTAGTGGGATAGTGGGTTGTGCTTGAGCCTAAAGCAGCAACTTACGGTCCTGAAGTTGAACCAAGGTCTGCCCCAATTGCTGGGCCTTCTCGACTGGGGTGAGCTCGGTGGTGGTGTCAAACATGTCATGGCAGGTCACAGAGATAGCCTCCTCCAATTCGCTATACCGTGCACACAGTTGCTCTTCTTCCACAATTAGGCGATCTTGTGCCTTCTTGAGATTTGTAATCTCCGCAGCAGTCTTCTGCTGCATCTCGGCCTGTGTCTCCTTAAGAGTGTTGATTTCTTGTAATTTTTCTTCAGCCAACTGCACACAAACCTGGTGCAGCTCTACAACATCCTTCTTCAGCTGCTCAGGAGAATTCTAGGCATCGACATAACCCGCCGTCAATGCCTATTTCTTTTCTTCAGCCAACTGCACACAAACCTGGTGCAGCTCTACAACATCCTTCTTCAGCTGCTCAGGAGAATTCTAGGCATCGACATACCCCGCCGTCAATGCCTATTTCCGTGCCGCCAACTCTTGTGCGGTGCCATGCTGCAACTCAACCAATTCTGTAGTGGACATCTTGTTTAGGTCTAGAGTCACACTCTGGATTGGGTGCAACTGTTGAGGACCTTCTACATTACCCGCGTCGATCACAGTCAGGGGAAATTGCACATTATGAACCTGGGGCTTAGTGCTAATCTACGAGCTATCCTGCAATAGAGGTTGTGTCGATGGTTGCTTGGAAACAATATAAAAAATGGATTTTAGCTTAGTTCTTACCGTACCAAATTCTGCCTGGTTTGATTCGCGGATTTCCGTAGTCGCAGCTATAGATGAATCCGTGATGGCCTTGATAAACCACTACAATTGATCTTTTAATCCATATTTAGTACCGCTGCCAGCCTCATACTCCTATCACCATTTGGGGCGAGTCTCCTCCCGCATTCACTGTGCTGCATCTTCAGGGTCCGTGGGTGACTCATTGTCAGAGTCATGGGTGCTTATTTCTGGTGGGATAGGGTCTTCAGGGGCTTCCGAAGGTATCTCCTTATCTAACTCCTCTTGACTCACTGGGACGCGCTAGTCACCCAGCCAGTCTTGCATAATTATGTCCAAATATTTCGTGGTAATCTTGTAAGGCAATGGTAGTCATGCTTATCCGGATCTCGCCTACCCTGAATATGAATGGAGTGGGGTCTAACAGCAAACCGAATGATCCTCTTATACTTGGCCATGGTGTAGGGAGAGATTCTGGGAACAGCTACAGTGGCCGCCTGCAGTGCCTCCCAATAGATCAAAAAATGAATCGCGCAATCTATTTGGTGACTGGGTTCTTCGACCCACCACAAGTTTTGATAGCGGGCACCGTGACAAACCTTGGTTGCCTCAACCGTCATTGGTTGGTAGTCCTCTGGCTACATCCAAGCAACTAGGGTGATGAGAATCAAAATCCAACTATAAGAAAAGGGGCACCCGCTTTGAGCAGCAAGTGCATCTTCGAGTAACTGATTTAACAAAAATAATGACCAATTCATCTGAACTCCCTCTGCACATTTTTTAGCATAGGAGACAACTCCTGAATTGCATTGCACACGTCGATTTCCGTGAACAACTTTTCTAGCCATAATTCTGGCACCAATTCACATTGTCTATGAGTTGATACTGTCGATGCGATAGGCACGACCATCCTGTTGTAACCTGAAGCGCTCCTTCAGCTGCTTCACAAGTTTTTTGTCCGTATCTCATCCTTGAATATATTGTGCTGGGTCCTCCCCTGCCTTAGGCAACCCAATAGTGATGGAAATAAAGTCGAAAGTAACAAGGATCGGTGTAGTCAACCAAAGCATCCCTCCATGGAAGCATGCCAAAAGCTGCTTTACACATGCATGTGCTTCGTTCAAATGACCAAAGTGGGGCATATTGATGAGCCCCAACAATCCATATTTTTCTAAGCCACTGGCCCATGTCTTCGAAAGTCACTGAATGGGGCCACTAGGCGCTATCATAACAGACTTGTAGGGCTCGTCCCGGACATCTTTAAGCAAAAGCAAGTCATGGTGGTTGAACTTGAGCCTGATCAATGTAGGGATGATATCTACAGAGCATGTCATCCCTTATGGAAGTGGTGGCAACTTGGGTGGGTGCTTCTGGTTTTTCGATAGTTGTTGTGGCTTAGCACCTGGACATGTGGGAGCAACGTATCCCACAATATCATGTGCCGAGACACCCCAGGGTGCCATGGACTCAATCGCTCCTGAGCTCGACGACCCCATTTGGGCAGTGCCTTCTCCCTGCATTTGCACAGAGGTGCGATTTTGCCGCTTCTCAAGGGGTGTCAGACTGGGTCTCTGAGCTTGTTGTTTTCGCTTTGGAATGGACGACGGACCCACTGGAATACTCATAACTTCCTCTTCTACAACCATGGGATGAACAGGGGACTCGTATTCACTCAAAATTTCAATGGCGTCAAGGCCTCTCAGCATCCCTTACCCCACAAAACCAGAATCTACACTCAACAACACGAACTATACTCAAAACTTAGCTCAATACTCTGCACCAAATTCACCTTCTACTTCATCTCTCACAACTGAATAATGCCAACCAACGCCTCCCGCATGGTGTTTTATAGCCACCTCTAATTCCAAATCCATCATTACCAAATCTAACTGCACCATTATTGCCAAATCAGGTATTAATGATGCCAAATCCGCCGACGATCTTATGCGGGTAACGGTCAGATCACCCATTAATGCGGGTCACTTCAACAAGCGCCACCAGCCAACTGGTTTAACTACTTACATTTATTACATGATTTGACCACCCTGCAACTTGACAACTGTTGCAAATGGTTGACCAACTACTACCAACAACTGTATCTTTATGCAACCTCGCTCTCGAAGCTCACCTCTTTATGTTGAACTTGGAATTTTTTAATTTTTTTTAATTTTTTTTCAGTACTTCAGGTGGTGTGCATCACCAGCCCCATTCTATAGGGCTTCAAGCGAATCCCGTTAATGATCTTTGGTAACATGACACCATCTAATTGCTGCAACTGCATGACGCCTCCAGAGGTAATGGAATGAACAAGATAGGGACCTAACTAGTGCATTTGTAACTTACCTGGATGCTTGATAAACTTATTGTCACATAAGAGCACCAAATATCCTACCGCGAACTGTTTGTGCTTAATATGGCAATCATGTATGCCTTCTGTCGATATTTCATAACCTATTGCTGGAAGCTTGCGATGAAATGATCATGTTATCTCCCAAAATAATTTATTTCGATAGTATGAAGAATCTAATTCATGCAATGAGGGATATTACTATAATTGATAGTTTGAAAGCCTCTGTTTTTGATGAAAAATTTCACAAAGTTGTAGCTTTCGGTGGCTTGGGCGAGGATTAGAACATCTCATTAGCCACTGACAGACATACGGACTATGGCTTCCACGATCAGATGAAAACTTCGGCGATCGGAGGTTCTAAGGACTACGTATCAGTGAGGCAAAGCTGAAAGTTTTTGTAATGTCAGCAATATAAAGCACTAAATACCACCGAAGTCACATATCGAAAATCGGAACCACTACTTAATAAAGCCTCAGAACTTGAAAACACTAACCATCGGTAAGATAGTTCACTAAGGAGCTGCAACGGCAAGAAACAGACTAACTATGGGTTTCGTGACAATAGAAAATCATCGGCGATTGTAAGAACTAAGGACTATGGATCAGCGAGTTTAAAACTAAGCATCTCCGTAGTGTCGGTAAGGCAATGGACAAGGCCTCCGATCAATGACAAAAATCATTTCGATAGCGATAAAGCAAAATCGCCGACAGTTAAAAATATAAAGTTTTGAAAAAATCAAACAAAAGAGACAACACACATCGGCGAATAACAAGACTGTCCATCGGCGGCACAGAGGACTAATGTCCCGATTCCTTCATCAAACGACTTCTGACAGTGATAAAATTAGTTCGTTTCACCTCTGAAACAACGGCAATGTTTCAGTCTAAAGCGTCGATGGGATAGTGGCTAGAGCTTATGATTGCTGATCGCAAATCTAGTGGTTTAAAGCTTCGACATTGAAGCAGCGTTGAGGCTTGGGGCACCAATGGGTTAGAGGAAACAACTTTCGATCACCTATCTAGAAACCACAGCAGCATTCAGCCTTGAGGTTCCGATGCATTAGTTATTACAGCTTCCGATCGCCGACAAGCTAGTGATGGAAAGCATCGATACATTTAGATATAAAGCGCTGATAGGCTAGAGGATAGAACTTTTGATCGTAGATGCATAAACCATCGCAACGTTAGTCATTTGAGGCACCGACACTGCGGCAACACTGAGGCTTGGGGCGCCGACGGGTTAGAGGAAACAACTTCCAATCGCCGATATAGAAACCATCGTGACGCTAGTAATTGGAGACGCCAACAGTACGGCAACATTCAGGCCTGGGGCACCGACGGGTTAGAGGTTATAACTTCCGATCACCAACCACGGTGGTAGGATAGGAAATTTTGGCGGATTAAACAAGAAAGGTCACGTTAGTTAACCACCGAAACACTGGATTTTGGCGGCAAAATTACACTGAACCAGCAGTGGTAATTATCATCGACTACTGCAGTTATTTAGTATTTAGTCAGTGAACTAGATCTTCGTCATAAGTTAGAAAAATAGTTAGGTAGGGTTTGAAAACCTAATATGAAAAAACTATCACTTTCAAGTATTTTTGGTGTAAACAGATCGAATTTTCAGGATCTGTATTTTTTGTAGAAGGCTATAAAGCCTGAGACCGATTTTATAATAAGGGTTCAATTTTGGGGATTTATGAGCTGATAATGCTTTCAAGCTTTTAATTTTACTTATTCATGATATAAGCTCTTTTGTTGTGATCTGTTCAGCCATCATCTCTTTCTTTACTGTATTTATGCCTGAATGTGTATTTAGGTCCTTTTCAGATTGATTAAAAAGTTGATAGCTGTCATCCTATTGGTTTATTAGTGCTATTTGATTTATAAATACCACCCTCATCAGGATTTAGCCATTTATATGCATGTGTTTTGTGTGTAAGTCTGCCAGCCTGGTGAGTTCTCCATCCCTGCACCTTATTGTCGAACTTCCAAGCAATTGCAACTAAAATCCTTGTAAACGAGTGAGTTTTATGCATGCCTTGAGAGTGGAAAGTTATATAGGTCAACTGACTTGATCCATATCAGAAATCCCTAAAAATATTGTAAGTTGCCAGGAATCCTCGAGCTACAACCTAGAGGAGTTTCCTGGAGTGATAAGAAATTGGTGCCATTGCCGGGGAGAGGAGATTGAAGCTTAGCTTCCCTGGGAGATGACATAGATCCATGCTTTGATGATAGACAAATCTTGGACATTATTATGGTTGTAATCATCTATCTAGTGACTCCATTGATATAAGGTGGCTTGAAGAAGACCAGGTACCAGAGAAAACCCAAAGGGGCCACCAACAACACCTGTTTCAGATCCAGAAGAAATTTTGAGGAAAGCTAGGGATTTACTAAGATAGACCAATAGTGTTGCACAAAAATATACATCAGGTATTTCAAGAAATATTTCTGCGATTATTTCTTCTGCTGAAACTCTTAATTCCCAGGAATTTTTAGATACATCAGAAAAATCTAGGGGTTGGGCATCTTCAAGCACTGCTGCTTGTGAAGATCCAATCCCTGGTGACTCCACTGGGATAAGTATAACATTGCCTTCTCAATAAGTATCTTCATTAGTGTTGCCTTCCACAACCATGTCCATACCCATTTCCAATATGGCTGCCCCTCAATTGACCAAGATAGAAAGGATCTTGGTAGCTAGGTATGCGCCCTTAATTTTGCGAAATCCTCTCGCAGCCATGCCTACTGGGGATTATCTCAAGTATATGCCTAAGTTTACAGGGGAAGGGGATTTCACTGCTGAAGAACATCTAGAGGCTTTGAACAACTATGCTAAAAATATTAACATAGAACAAGAAGATGTATGGACTAGGGTTTTTGTGCAAAGACTAGATGGCCAGGCTAGGAAGTGGTTCAAGGAACTGCCTGTCGGATCAATGGTAGGCATAGAGGCCCTAGATGAATTTTTCTTAAAGCATTGGGGAGAAAGGAGGGATCACCTCTATTATATCACATAATTCAGCAACTTGAAAAGAGAAAATGGGGAGTCTGTCTCCAACTTTACTAAGAGATTCAACAATATGTACAGCAAGATCCCTACCGAAATTAATCCCACTGATACGTTAGCTAGGATAACTTATGCAAATTCCTTTGACTCTGACTCTTGCTTGCTTCTCAGATAAAGGAGGTCTGCTTCCTTATCACTCATGCAGGATGCTGCCCTAGAGGTAGAGTCAAATATTCTGGCATCTCAGAAGGTAAAAGGGAAGATAGACAGGAAAAAGTAGCCAACAGACTATAGTAGGGCTTCAGCATCAGAGAACAAGATTGAAAAAATGACCAAACTATTAGATAACCTGACTATTGAAATGTCTAAATTGAAGGACCAAGGAAATCTACCTACGAGGGATAAAGTGCCAAGTGAATTTGCTCCTTGAAACCCAAATTTTGTTCCTTATAGAAGAGGAAACCCCCTAGTTCAGATTCTCAGAAGGGAGAGAAATCAAGGGGAAGATTAGAGGATAAGAGATCCATTTCAAAATGATGTATTAGAAGAAGAGCTAGAATTCATTGAAGAAGAAGGAGAAGCTAAAGACAATATCCACTGCATGGAGGATGAGGTGGACTATTCTTTTCTGACACAGGCAGAATATGAGGAAGCCCTGATTGATGAGCAGATCATTGAAGAGGCTGTCTATTAGGATGGTGGTCAGGGAGGTTACAAAATGAGGTCTAGGCTGGTTTCTCCCCTCAAGAAGAATGTTGTACTTGTCAAGCATCCTGTTGCACCAGCTAGAAAGGTTGCTGTTTTACCAAAGAAAGTGGCTGTCCCATCCAAAGCATTGCATAAACCAACACCTTCAGCCACACCTAATCAAGTCCAACTCAAACCTATAACTCATGAGGTAAGTTTTCCAGATAGGTTTCATTATTCCTTCAACCTCGAGTCTGAAATTCAAAAATTGAAAATCCCTTTCCCTTTAATTGAGCTAATGAAGAATGATGCATTCAAAACCTCCATTCTAAATTCCCTTCAGCCCAAGGTGCACATTGACACTGACTTTGTGAACCTGCAAGATGAAAATCCTATTGTAACCCTGGGCCCCATAATCAAAGGCCTAAAGGACTCCTACCCACCATTCTATATATCCTTGAACATCCACGATAAAATCCTCCATAACTGTCTGCTGGATTCAGGAGCCTCTCATAACCTAATGCCAAAGGATATAATGGATGAGATTGGCCTCAGCATCACCAAGCCCTACCATGATTTATTCTCCTTTGAGTCCAGGAAGGTCAAGTGCTTGGGCCTCATCAAAGACCTTGCTGTAAACTTAATACAGCTACCTTCGAAAAGCGTAATGATGGACATTGTAGTGGTCAATATTCGTCCAAAATTCGGCCTCTTGTTGTCTCAGTCATGGAGAAAAAGACTATGCGACACCCTTCAGATGGATCTCACATATTCCACCATTCCCATGATTGGAGGGGAGACTAAGAGGATGTACAGGGAAAATCAACTAGCATACATTATAAGCAAGGAGAGCCACTCAGTGAATCACCCCATCTACGCAGTGGACACTGATTTTGGGTCTTGCATTTTGCAAATAGATGATAATCAGTAGACATCAGTTCAACTCACTAAGCCCACCCGTCAGTAGCCCGAAGGAGTAACAACGACATTTTGGACCATGTAATTTGATGGGGCTAGCGCTCAAAGCTCAGCAGGCATGGGTGTAGTATTGATCTCCCTGTCTAAGGAAACCATTCACCTATCTTATAAGATTGATTTCAAAACCATGAACAATGTAGTAGAATATGAAGCTTTGCTGCTAGGAGTTAAAGCTACCAAGGAGATGTGGATCATGCGCGTGAATATTTTTGGAGACACAAACCTCATCATACAGCAGGTCAACAATGCTTTTCAGACAAAAAATATCAGATTGAAGGCCTACAGGGATGAGGTATGGAAACTCAAAGATTCCTTTATGTTTTTTGAACTGTCATATATTCCTAGGGCTTTGAATTACCTGGCTAATTCCTTGGTTGTCTCTGCAAGTCTGTTTGTTCCTCCTTTACCCCCTAAGCTCAGCTATGATGTTTAGGTCAAGTACAGACCCTCTCTACGAGACAATGTAAAATTTTGGAGGGTGTTTGAGAATGATGAGAAGCTTAGTAAATTCCTTTAGTTAGTAGATGAATTATCTGACATACACATAGACCAGGAAAACCTTAACACGGAGGAATCCAAACAGCTCAAGTTAAAAGATAAAGTGACTGAGCAGAATATTTTCCAATTTCCCAGCAACTACATACCTCGAGGTCTAGTACCATTGGAAGAACTGTTTGATCATAATGACATCCCTCTTAATCCTGCCAAAAAGGAGATAGACCCTGCTATCCAAGAGCAAAACATAGGCAACCAAACCCGTCCTAAACTGATAAATCTTTTCATGGGGTTGAATGCTGATCAGAAGTCTGAATTTTGCAGCTTGATAAAAGAGTTTGTTGATGTTTTTGCTTGGGAGTATAGTGACCTAAAAAGTTATGACACCAATATCATCCAGCATAGAATTCCTTTGGAGAAGGACACCATTCCTTTCAAACAGAAGCTAAGACCCATCAGCCCTCTCCTATTACCAGTGATTGAAAAAGATATCCACAAGCTCCTTAAAGCCAAGATCATAGTTCCCCTCAGATATTCCAAGTGGATTGCAAACCTGGTAGTGGTAAGAAAGAAAAATGGAGAAATCAGGTTGTGTGTGGATTTTAGAAACCTGAACAAGTGTTCCAAGATGGACAACTATCCACTGCCCAAGATGGAACACCTATTGTAGAAAGTCTCGGGGGCTAGAGTTATGTCCTTCATTGATGGCTTCTATGGACACAACCAAGTTGCTGTGCACCCTGATGACCAAGAGAAGACTGCCTTTACCACCCTCTGGTGCACCTTCATGTATGCTAAAATGCCATTTGGGCTAATGAATGTTGGGGATACTTTTCAGAGAGCCATGGACCTAGCTTTTGTAGGGCTAAAAGATAAATTTGTGCTGATATATTTGGATGACTTAACAATTTACTCTCATAGCCATCATGACCACTTGCAGCATTTAAGGAAGGTATTTCTGAAGTACATAAGGTATGGAATATCATTGAACCCCAAGAAGTCCCAGTTTGCACTGAAGGAAGTAAAGCTCCGAGGCCACATAGTCTAAGTTGAAGGTGTGAAGTTCGATCCGGTAAGGGTGGAAGCAATTCAGCAGTTATCAATACCAAGGTAAAAAAGAGACATTCAATCCTTTTTAGGAAAGATAAACTTTGCCAGGAGATTCATTCCTAATTTCTCTGAGCTGGTAAAGTACATAACAGTCATGCTAAAAAGGGATACATAAATAAAATGGCTTGACCAGGCAAGAAACTCTTTTGAAGACATTAAGAAAGCCATCATGGGGGCCCCAACCCTAATTAGTCCCGACTACACCAAGGGTTTTTACATTTTCTCTTTTGCATCTTATGACACAATGGAAGATGTACTATTAAAAAATAATGATGAAGATCTTGATCATCCAATTGCTTTCTTCAGCAGAACCCTGAGAGATGCTGAGCTAAAGTATGACCCAATTGAGAAGCAGGCTTATGCTCTCATAAAATATTTGAAGAATTTTAGAATCTACATTCTCCATGCAAAGTTCATTGCATATGTCCCTTCATCTGCTGTGAAGGATGTTTTGACTTAGCCTGACATTGATGGGAAGAGAGCTAAGTGGATTGCCAAACTCATTGAGTTCGATGTAGAGGTGAAACCCACCAAGCTGGTAAAGGGATTAGGTTTGGCCAAAATCATGGCCAAAGAAAACTGTGAACTAATCGGAATAAATTTCACATGTGTCAAATCAGCAAGGGTGCAGACTGTGGTAGCAGCAGAAACAAAAGTAAATCAAGATCAGAATAGAAATCCATCAGTAGCTAAGAACATATCTTCATGTGAGTGGTACTCATGTATCATTCAATTTTTGCAAAAAATAGAAGTTTCTCTTGATCTCACTCCTAACCAAGCACGAGTTCTTAAGTTGAAATCTGTTAAGTTTTGCATAATTGACAAACTGCTGTACTAGAGGGATCAGTCTGGAATTTTTTTTAGGTGTCTAGATAAAGAGGAAGCAAAGTAGGTCATGCATCACTTTCATTCCAGTACATGTGGAGGTCACCAATACTGGAAAACCACAGCCCACAAGATCTTAAGAGTAGGATACTATTGGCCAGTCCTCTTTGTTGATGTATGCACTTTTGTAAGGGCCTGTGACCAATGTCAAATATTTATAGGGAAGCAACAGCTCAAATCCTTGCCCCTTAGACCTGTTACAGTGAATGGGAATTTCCAGTAATGGGGTATGGATTTCATAGGTGAAATAAATCCATCTTACAATGGACAATATAAATGGATCTTAGTAGCCACTGACTACTTTACCAAATGGATAGAAGCGGTACCCACCAGAAACGCCACTCATCAAGTCATCATGAGATTTTTATATGAGAACATCTTCAGCAGGTTAGGTTGCCTAGCAAGGTTAGTAACTGATAATGCACCAGTTTTTAAGGCTAGGGAATTAGTTAAAATGTGTGAATCAATGCGTATTCAACTGGTACACTCCATGTCCTATTACCCACAAGGAAATGGCTTGGCTGAGTCATGTAACAAAAGCTTAGTCAGAATCATCAGGAAACTGCTAGAGACAAATAAAAAAAGATGGGATTCAAAGCTTAAGTTTGCTTTATGGGATGATAGGGTAGCAGACAAAAGATGCATAGGGACTTCTCCATTCAAACTAGTTTATGGCACTGAGGCCATCTTTCCTATCCAACTCATCCTTCCAGTGGCAAAGTTCTTTCAAGAAGAGGAGGATGAACCAAATGATATGGTAAGAAGGATGATGGATTTGGTAGAATTACAACAAATAAGGGAGCAAGTTGTAGGAAAATCAGAAGCTCGTTAATAGAGGATAAAGGGCACGTTTGACAAAAGAGCAAAGGCAGACAAATTCTAGGTCAGATATTGGGTTCTTAAGTGGGATGCTGTCAGACAGGACAAGGGGAAACATGGAAAATTCAACTCTTTGTGGATTGGCCGTTTTGTGATAGCCTAGGTACATAAGAATAAACCCTTCAAATTGCAGAGTCTGGAAGGTGAAGAGGTATTTGATGGCCTAGTAAATGGGCAGTTCTTGAAGCTTTATTTTATTTGAGGCTCTTAGGCCTTATGATTGTAAATTAGTAGATAGTAGGTTGTTTTGCTTTTAGAATAAACTCCATGCCCAATGGAACAATAAAGGATAGTGTTAAGTTACTTAGTTTCTTTTAGGGAAAGGCATTTTGGTCTGGGGTTCTTGGGACCTCACTGGGAGGTTCCCATCCCCAAGTAGGAGCCAGATGTTATCTCCCAAAATAATTTATTTCGATAGTATGAAGAATATAATTCACGCAATGAGGGATATGAATATAACTGACAGTTTGAAAGCCTCTGTTTTTGATGAAAAATTTCACAAAGTCGTATCTTTCGGTGGCTTGGATGAGGATCAGAACATCTCATTAGCCACCGATAGACATACGGACTATGGCTTCCATGATCAGATGAAAACTTCGGTGATTGGAGGTTCTAAGGACTACGTATCGGTAAGCCAAAGCTGAAAGTTTCCACAATGTCAGTAATATAAAGCACTAAATACCACCGAAGTCACGTATCGAAAATCAGAACCACTACTTAATAAAGCGTCAGAACTTGAAAACACTAACCATCGGCAAGATAGTTCACTAAGGAGCTGCGACGGTGGGAGACAAATTGACTACGGGTTCTGTGACAATAGAAAATCATCGACGATCGTAAGAACTAAGGAC
The DNA here is from genome assembly GCA_001517045.1 of Pseudotsuga menziesii. Classification (NCBI taxonomy): domain Eukaryota; kingdom Viridiplantae; phylum Streptophyta; class Pinopsida; order Pinales; family Pinaceae; genus Pseudotsuga; species Pseudotsuga menziesii. The sequence goes on along the minus strand of LPNX010094323.1, from coordinate 106,117 downwards.
TATGGATCGACGAGTTTAAAACTAAGCATCTCCATAGTGTCGGTAAGGCAACGGACAAGGCCTCTAACCAATGACAAAAATCATTCTGATAGCGATAAAGAAAAATCGCCGACAATTAAAAATATAAAGTTTTGAAAAAATAAAACAAAAGAGACAACGCTCATCGGTGAATAACAAGACTATCCATCGGCGGCATAGAGGACTAATGTCCCGATTCCTTCGTCAAATGACTTCCGACAGCGATAAAATTAGTTCGTTTCACCTCTGAAATAACGACAGCATTCCGGTCTAAAGCGTCGATGGGATAGTGTCTAGAGCTTTCGATTTTTGATCACAAAGCTAGTGGTTTAAAGCTCTGACATTGCAGAAGCATTGAGGCTTGGGGTGCTGACAGGTTAGAGGAAACAGCTTCCGATCGCTGATGTAGAAAATGCGGTAGCATTCAGCCTTGATGTTCTGATGCATTAGTTATTACAGCTTCTGATCGTCGACAAGCTAGTGATGGAAAGCGTCGATACATTTAGATATAAAGCGCTGATGGGCTAGAGGATAGAATTTTCGATCGTAGATGCATAAACCGTTGTGACGTTAGTCATGTGAAGCACCAACACTGCAGTAGCATTGAGGCTTGGGGCGCCGACGGGTTAGAGGAAATAGCTTCTGATTGCCGATATAGAAACCATCGCGACGCTAGTAATTGGAGATGCCGACACTATGACAACATTCAGGCTTGGGGCACCGACGGGTTAGAGGTTATAACTTCTGATCACTAACCGCGGTGGCAGGATAGGAAATTTCGGTGGATTAAACAAGAAAGGTCACGTCAGTTAACCGCTTAAACACTGCTTTTGGCGGTAAAATTACGCTGAACTAGCAGTGGTGATTATCAGCGACTACTACAGTTATTTAGTATTCAGTCAGTGAACTAGATCTTCGTGATAAGTTAGAAAAATAGTTAGGTAGGGTTTGAAAACCTAATATGAAAAAACTATCACTTTCAAGTATTTTTGGTGTAAACAGATCGAATTTTTAGGATCTGTATTTTTTGTAGAAGGCTATAAAGCCTGAGACCAATTTTTTATAATAATGGTTCAACTTCATGGATTTATGAGCCGATAATGCTTTCAAGCTTCTCATTTTACTTATTCATGATATAAGCTCTTTTGTTGTGATCTGTTCAGCCATCATCTCTTTCTTTACTGTATTTATGCCTGAATGTGTATTTAGGTCATTTTTAGATTGATTAAAAAGCTGATAGCTGTCATCCTATTGGTTTATTAGTGCTATTTTATTTATAAATACCATCCTCATCAGGATTTAGCCATTTATATGCATGCGTTTTGTATGTAAGTCTGCCATCCTAGTGAGTTCTCCATCCCTGCATCTTATTGTCGAACTTCTGAGCAATTGCAACTAAAAGCCTTGTAAACGAGTGAGTTCTATGCATGCCTTGAGAGTGGAAAGGTTATATAGGTCAATTGACTTGATCCATATTAGAAAACCCTAAAAACATTGTAAGTTACCAGGAATCCTTGAGCTACAACCTAGAGGAGTGCATCATCGGCCCCGTTCTATAGGGCTTCAAGTGACTCTCGTTAATGAGCTTTGGTAACATGGCACCATCTAATTGCTGCAACTGCATGACACCTCCAAAGGTAATAGACTAAACAATATAGGGACCTAGCCAGTGCATTTGTAACTTACCTGGATGCTTGATAAAATTACTATCATATAAGAGCACCAAATATCCTACCGCGAACTGTTTGTGCTTAATATGGAGATCATGCCATGCCTTCTGTCAATCTTTCATAACCTATTGCTGGAAGCCTATGATGAAATGATCCTGATTGAGCTGAATCAGCTGTGCAACACGTGCTTCTAATGCCTCTGCATCCACCATGCCCACTGCCGCGGCAATGCGCAAGCTAGGAACAATGTAATCCATCGGCATGAATGCCTCTTGCCCATAAACCAACTTAAACGATGTCTGACCTGTGAGCCATTTGTAGGTAGCACGATAGGCCCATAAAATTGTAGGAATTTTTAGATCCCAATCATCGCAGTTGGTGTTACATACCTTGGTCAGCGCTGTCTCCAAAATTTTGTTGAAGGCCTCAACAGTGCCATTTTCTTGCGGATGGTAGGGAGTAATTCACTTATGTTGTACTTGAAGCTCCTCAGTTAGTGCTTTTATGATTTGGTTGACAAAGTGACTACCTTGGTCGCTCATCAGGATTAGAGGACACCCAAAGCACATCACAATGTTCTAAAAAATAAACCATGCTACTATCACGGCAGTACAATCAACGACTGGTGCAGCCTCCACCCACCGAGTTAGGTAGTTAGTTTTAGTGATAATATAATAGGCTCCAGTGCGCTTACCTGGCGGATTGATAGGACCCACAAATTTGACGGCCCATTTATCAAATGGTTGCAGAGTCACTTGTGGTACCAGCAACATCTCGTATCTTCGCAATGCTTTACCAACCCATTGGCATACATCACAGCACCTGGGATAGTTTGTGGCATTGTTATGCAACATGGGCCACCAAATCCTATCACGCAGCACCTTTCGGGTAGTGGCATGGCCTCTGTAGTGACCTCCCGCAACACCTGCGTGCACTTCCTCTAGAATGGGGCCCTGCTCATGAGGTAACATGCATCGTCGCAATATCTCATCCGGTCCAAGTTTATAGAGCTATCCTGCAATGAGTGAAAAATTAGAAGCTTTGATGACCAACTACTTCTTCTGGCTAATCGACATATTTGCAGGGGCGATGCCAATAGATAAAAACTGAACAATGGGGGCATAGTAATTGTCTGTGATTTCAACTCGAAATAATTGTGCATCAAGAAACCCATCGTCAATATTAGTTGGTTCTTCACCATTCTCAAGACGTGACAGATGATCTAGGCCAGTGTTCAACCATCCTAGCTTTACCACTATTTCAAAATCAAATTCTTGAAACAAAAGCAACCACTTGTAGATTCTCCCCCCCAAAATAGGCTTATTTACTAGGTATTGCAAAGTTGAATGATCAATGAACATCTTAAAGTGTCCGCCAAAAAATAGTGCTTGAACTTTTGCAGAGCATATACCATTGCCTGGCCTTCCCTTTCAGTCATGGTGTAATTCCTTTCAACAAATGATAACTTCCTACTGGCATACACTATGGGATGATCCAAGTTGCCTTCGCCTAGTTGCCAAGAATGACCCCCAGCGTAGTAGAAGAGGAATCAACGTGTACATGGAATTCCTTATTCCAGTCAGGAAAAACCAGTATTGGTGCAGAGGCCATCTTGGCCTTCAGGGTGTCGAAGCTTCCTTGACACTCCTGAGTTCATTCAAATGCAACATCTTTCTTTAGTAGCTTCTCCATAGGAGTGGTAATCACAGCATATCCCCTGATAAACTTGTGATAGTATCCTGTGTGGCCTAGTGTTGCTCGGAGCATTTTTACATTCATCAGCGGTTGTAAACTGAGGATCAATGCAATCTTTGTCGGATCTACCAACAAAACTTCTTTGTAGATGATGTGCCCAAGTAATATGCTGAAGGGAGCACAGAAAATACATTTCTTGGAATTAAATGCAATCTGATGCTATCGACACCATTCCAAGATTAATAGCAGATTGTCTAGGTGGTCTTTATCTAAGCCGTAGATGGTCCAGTCATCCATATAGACCTGCAGGAACTTCTGAATAAAATCCTTAAAGACTATGACAACGATGCAGGAGAATATGGTGGGGGAATTTTTCAACCCAAATGGCATGACAGTATACTCGAAAAAACCCCAGTCAGTGACGAATGTAGTCTTATGGTGATCCTCCTTCGTGATCCGGATTTGGTGGTAACCCAAAAAACCATCTGTGAAGGAATATACCTTCTGGCCGCCTACACCTTCCAGGACTTCATATGTGAAGGGGGTCAGGAACGGGTCGTCCATACATGCGCCATTCAATTTTCTTAGATTGACACAGATGAGGTTTTCTTCAATTTTCTTGTCTTGGACCACCATCGGGATTATCCACTCTGATTCTTCAACCGGCTCGATGATCCTAGCATCGAGCATCCTATCAATCTCAGTTTTCACGCGATCCTTATACCGCGGGTTCGGTCTATATGGCCTCTGGTGGACTGGTTTTGCATCCGTCTTGAGCGAAATCTTCATTTCTCCCAAATCACCAAGGATCCCCTTCATCTCGAAAAACTACATGGGGAACAGATCCTGGAATTCATGCAGTATATTTGTGATTTTAGCTATCGTCTCTTCGCCCCAATAGTCCCCAAAATTGGCAAAATTCAGGTTTTCTGCCGTCCTAATGTCAATTTTCCTAATGCGCGGCGGCTGGTTCATCGAGTCTGTCGATATGTCAAGAGCTGCGACACCATGACTTCCCTCAGACTCTAGGATATTAACATTCCATGGCTCGTCATTGCCTTCAAGTTCCCCAAACAAGTTGTACCACATCATCATGGATTAGACGGAGCAATTTGCATGGGGATCAACCTGGTATGCAACAGGGGTGAATTTTAGTACTATGTCATGGATAATGTGTAAAGCATCACATACCTCAGCATCAACGTCCTGGAAGTTAAACGTTTGCACGAAGAAAACTGACAACTCCTCCCAAGTGGTAATGGTTGTGCGCAACTCTACTGCTACATACCATGATCGTGGGATTTCTTTGAGAGTATAAACAAAAGCATGAACCCACTCATCTCTGGTTCATGATGTCCATAACATCTAACATTCAATCAAATGAATGGAGGGGTCATTCTATCCATCATATCTCCCAGCATGGTAAACCTCTACATCACCAAAACGGACCATCATCAATCTACAACACTGCTCCCAGTCGTGGATCGTCTGTTTGTGTGTCGCCCGCCAGCAGGATGGGGTAGCCTTTAGTGCTACGTCAAGAGCCAATATCCTTTGCAGTTCCAACACCTTCTTTTCAAATTCTTGAAAGAACTCACAGAGTCCTGGAAGTCCTTCATAAATTGGCAACTCAACCATCTCAGTTGGAACATGTCAGAGAGACTGCGTAATTAACCCACACTTCCATAATGATACCTCATGCAACTGATTCTACCAATTTTCTAAAGCATCATCAAAATCTGAGGACGTGAAACTTGTGCTGTGCCATCCAAGTTCACCGTCAACAGTGGGATTGTTGTATTCCTTGGAGATGTTGTATGCTTGATCCCAACTTCTCGCGACTTCATCCTTCACTAGTTCAATATAGCTTCATCCTTCCTGAGGGTCCATAGGAGCAATGACCCTAACATCTTGGTTCTCAAATATCATAACTCGGTTTTTGAAGTTGATAACTGCCATGCTATCATTAGCCCACCCAAATCCTAGTAGCACTAGATAGGAACCACCATCTTCTACAACTTCTATCACATCAAATTCAACACGCGTTTTCATACCTTCAATGTTGACAATAAAATTTGAAACATGACCAATGGGCTGTACCTTCGCCTGATTTGCTAACTACAGCTGCACTGGTGACCATCCTAGCGTTGGATTCCCCATCGATTGCCAGGTTTGCTTCGTCATAATGTTGAAATCAGATCCAAGGTCCAAAATGACTGAGTCAACCTCATAATCCCCAATCTGGATATTCATCCTCATTTCCTTTCCTGTCTTTCTTTTTTTCAAGGAATGCACAGTAGAATCCTTCACTGTCTTATTCAGAAGGTGCAACAATGTCTCAATCTCAACAAGGGCATCCGAGTCCCTTGCCAGCGATAGAAAACTTTCAAAAAACTTACGCAGAGTGCCATTTTGTTGCGATGGTCCTGCTTCTATAGATGGGTCAAAAGCAAAAGGTATGTCAATAATTGGCATCTTACCCGGATTCATTCCAATCGCCTACTACGCTTCAAAGAAAGTGTCTTTTTCTGTTGCAATATCAAATGCAACCTTTTTCTTACCAGCAAGTTGAACAGGATACTATGGTCCATCATCACCAGTTGTCACGCCAGCACGAGTGACAATCCCGACATCGGCATCCTTCATCCTTGGTTCTACATGGATTGCTGCAATTGTCGTACCTTGATGCAATTTCTGGGATTGAGTTCCCTGTGGGTGTTGATTTAGTGGCTGATTCGTAGCTTGATTCATTTTTATATTCTGAGCCTGGTGTGAGTTCTAAGTCGAAGTTTGATTCTGTGGTGGGATTTGACCTTGCAGGGGTGACTGATTCTGTACCTAGAACAGAGGCTGATTCTAATTCTGGGTGTTTTGCAGCTGGGGAATATGGCTAGGTTTCCATTTCACGATCAACTGAGGACAATTTTCAACATTATGATTAGTGGCTACATAGTATGTACACTGTGCATGAGTACATTCTCTCTGATAGTGCTCGAATATCCCACATGTATAACACTGAATGGATTCTCGACCTCGACCACTTCCTCGACCAAAGCCTCCGCTACGGCATGTAAAACCTCCATGGAATCCTCCACAGGTTCCTCCCTATTGGAATTGCAGGTGAGCTAGCTACTGCTGTGGAAGGTGGTGCTAAACATATTGCGCAGCTTGTGGCTGATTATACTGTGGTCGCTACACCTGGCTATACTATGGTTGTATGACTATTTGTGGCTATGGTGCAAACTGTGGCTATGCTACAAATTGCGGATGAGGTTGCATAGGGATGAAATGCAATGGATACGGTGGTGTGTATGGTACCTGTATTGCGGGCCGCGATACTTGTGGTAGTGCTTGCGTTGTCCGGGGTTCCTCTATTTTCACAAAGTATGAATCGTATGTTCTTTCTTGGAGCAAATCATAAGCATGGCAGTTCATGTCATCATGTCCAACTGACCGACAAAATGTACATTACAAGATCTTTGCTTTGGTAACCATCTTCTACATGTAATCATAGTTCTCGTGTCGATGCCCATAGACTTGGCAGATATGACACCATGGTGCACCAACACTACTCAATGGATTAGGGGCTCCTGATAGAAAATAATTTCGAAACGTTGGACATGTATCTTTGGTATGTTCGCATGCATGGAAATGGGTACACCAAAGATCATCACGATCCTCCTTGGACTTTTTGATGTCTTACAGTAGCAGCATTAGATTTTCCAGCTACGCCTAAATCTGATTCATTCCAACAGTAGTTTCTCCTAATAGTGATGCTTCCAGTTTCATCGTGGTCTCTAGATCCTCACTCTGTGTCGCAATATTTTTCTGCATTAATGGTTGTCGAATATGTGGGACAAGCACTGCAATGAACCATTCTTTGTGTTAAACATTTCTCATCTGAAAACTGACCCGAGCCATCAATGTCTTAAATTGCTGATCAAAATCCCAAATCGTTTCATTGGGGAATTGTTTGATCTCTTTCAATTCAGTAATGTTTTGAGCTTCGGACTTTGACTTCTTAAATTTCTCAAATAGCCCTATCCTGATCTCATCCAATGTTTTTGCAGTACCTCCTTGAGGCACTCGTGTGAATCTCATAAACCATTCAAATGCATGGCCCCTCAGAGTAGTGGCTAGTTGAATTTTCTTGACATCATCATCGACAGTTTGTCGAGCAGTCCAGACAGATTCACATAAGAACTAGTACTGTTTTGGATCATCAGTGCCATTACCATTGAATATTGGCAACTTCATCTCATCGTCCACTATCCTGGGCCTTCTTCCTCCTGCTGGTGCTCTATTACTATACTGTTGTTGACACGTCTAGCAAGTCGACATAGAATGTGCATTCCTTGTGGTGGGGTAGTGCGCGGAGGGGTAGGCATGCTACTACTGGGGTTAGATCATGTCATTCTTCCAAGTGTAGCCTGGGCTTGTATATCCTCATCATCATAGAGAGGTCACTTCGTCCTGTTTGGTCGTTCTTCATGGTATCGCACTTTGACTTCAGCAGGACCTTCTCCCGTCCTCTACCGTTTTTCTCAAAACCTTGCTCCTCCCCTCGTACAACCACTTGTTTCTTCAATGACCTTTGTATTCTCACCAGAACTCATGCCCATCTACTCCTTATTTCCTTATGCATTCCCCCCCTTTCAGTCGCAGTGCCTACATCCCCCACACACCAGAGGTCCATTACTCTTTGTCCATATTTAGGATACCCTTTTCACGGACTAGTTTCTTAATCGACAGTTGTAGCGACAATAAGAACCGGCCATGAGGTCCACTGGAAAATTCCCTTTCTGCTTCGATAAAATATTTATTAGTATCAACAGAAAATTCAGTGATGTATCCCTCTAAGATACTATCCAACCATACCTCAACTGCCCACAATGCCTTGTTGCTTGTTTCCTGCAGTGCCTGGATCAATTCTGGGGTCCAGGATGTCGTCTCTCCTCCTTGGAAATTCGACTTCCACTTAGCAAATTTCGTCAACCATTCATGCAAGAGTACCAAAAATTTTCAAAAGCACCACTCATGAGGACCATCATGGATATATCTAGCCAGCCATTGATTTGTCAACAACTTCGGGTTCTGGTTTTCAGCTTCAGCAAACTCTCGCAACTTCTGATCAAACCACTCCTCGATCTCTTATCGATTTAGATGCCAAAACATATCCCCCTCCTAGTTGCAACTCAATCCCATCAATGGAGTTGGTGCAACCCACCAACAAATCCTCATCGACAGGGGTTTCAACTCTGTCGACGTCCTGCGGCGCAATATCCTTGAGCACCGGCTTGAATAGGTTTTACCCTGCCCAGCAACATCTGTGAAGTAGATGAGGTCTCACCCAAGGCATTCAAGGGAGAGCTGTCATAACCGAGTTTTCGACAGTGGGGAAGGAGGACATGGGGATCCGACTCGGGAGAACCATGACTTATACGATCACCATATCTTATCATAGCATTAATCATGAAACATCATATGGCACTCAACAGTCACAGAGATTTAATAGATCACATTAACAGAGTAAGGAGAAACTAAATTGCATCATTGTATCAGAAGCATAATCATAGCATCATAACAGATCTACCTAAATCACATTGCATCATTGTAACAAAAAGTGGTACTGGCACATCATAACAGACAATAGATGAGGATCGAACCATACTCAGCACATCTTGTATTAATCTTGCAAAAATATGCCACATTACACAATCCTTCTCAAAAACCAGAGAGTGCATCAAAATAAACCCAGACAAAATCGCAGTTAAGATAGAACAGTCCCCAGCATAGAGTGCGACATATGCAATGCCAAAATCATGTTTGTTTATCATTACAAAAATGGATCAATAAATAGGCTTACGTCTTTACCTCAAGGGTCCACTATTAACTAATTTCTAATTGCTACTGACCTATTACAACAAAATTGGGCTCACATATATAAAATATTCAAAAAGTGGTTACTTCTCTGCTCATCGCGCTAAATGGCTATTGCGCGGTACCGTGTGAGCTTGCGCACCTGCCGCGATGCTGCAAACTCACTCGCCCCAACCCCTTGCCAACAGACACATTGCTGCTAGATTGGATAGAGTGCTGGTCAGCACCCATCTTCTCAAGAACCTCCCCTTCCCCGAGTCCAAGCTTCTTTGCTCGGCAATTTTGGACCATAAACCCATTTGCCTTTTCTTCTCCTCCATGGAGAATCTAGGGCCTCTCCCCTTTTGATCTAATCATCTTTGGCTAGAATTGGAGGGAGTTCGAGATATCATAAGCAAAGCATGGAACTACTACATCCTCAATTTTCCAGCCTACATTTGGGAGCAAAATCTAAAACTGGTAAAGATCACCCTCAAGCAATGGTCCACCCAGCATTATCAAGAGCCCTCTGTAAATAAAATTGAAATTTTCAAGTAGATGGAAACTCTTCAAGAGAATATGGAAACAATGGAAGTAACCAGAGATCTCCTGCTTCGGGAAATTGAGCTGCAAAAGAGATTACAATCCATCCTCAAGCAAGAGGAAGAAAGTTGGAGGCTGTGGTCCAAAGTCTTCTGGGTCAAGGGGGGCGACCAAAACACAAAGTTATTTTAAAATTAATGCAGAGAATGCCAGAGAAGAAATACAATAAGGGAGATGAAGAAGGATGATGGCACCACTATAACAGGGCAGGTGGCTATCAACCTTGAGGTAATAATTTTATTTGAAAGTCTTTATAATAAGGAATATGATGTTTCAGAAGAGAATATGGAGGAAATGACCAGAGATATCCCCTCTCTGGTGAGTCTCGAGGATTGCCAAATTCTTGAATCCCCTGTATCAGAAGATGAAATTAAGAAAGCCATTTGGACCCTTCACCCCGATAAAGCCCCTGGGATGGATGGCTTCCCTATTCGTTTCTACAGGATGTGCTGGTCAATAATAAAGAAGGATATTCTACATCTAATATCCTGGATGTCTAAAGGGAAAATGGGAGGAGCCACCAACTCCACTTTCTTAGCTCTCATTCCCAAAGAGCCCAACCCTTCCTCCGTCAAAAGATTCAGGATAATCTCTCTTTGTAACGCTTCGTATAAAATTTTCACCAAAGTACTATCCCTTAGACTTAAGATTATCATCCCTTCCTTGATCTCTCTCAAACAAGGAGGCTTCATCTCAGGTCGTCACATTAGTGATAACATCCTCCTGGTTCAAGAAGTTGTTCATTCTAGTATAAAAAAGGGTGAAGTGGGTATGGCCATTAAGCTTGATTTAGCCAATGCCTTTGATCACATAAGGCATGATTTCATTCTGCTGGTCTTGGAAAAGTTGGGTTTCCCTCCATATTTATCAAACAAATACAAGCTTGGATAAATTCCCCTTGGATAGCACCACTAATTAACGGGAGATCTGCAGATTTTTTCAAAGCCAAGAGAGGGATCCGACAGGGATGCCCCCTCTCTCCCTTCCTCTACATCCTCGTGGATGACTCCCTGCGTAGAAGACTAAATAGGCTCATTGAAGAGGGACACCTCCCATGCCTCTCCTTTAAAGTTGGAGTTCAACCAATCAATCACGCTCTCTTTTTTGATGATACTATCCTCTTGGGTAGCGCTTCTCCTCAGATTGCCAGGAATTTTCTTAAGTCCCTTGACCTTTTTCTCTGCTCCTCAGGAAGTGCAAACAATATGGATAAATGTTAGCTCTATGGTTGGAACAGTAATGTGCTCACTCTCTGAGACATCTCCCAAATTCTCCATATTTGCTTTAACTTCGATTGGACTCATTTCATCTATCTGGGTATCCCCATAACAAAAAATTCCTTTGTTTCAGCTATGTGGGGACCAGTCATCCAAAAGATCAAAAGCAAGATGCATTTATTGGGCTCCAAGTGGCTTAACTTGGTTGGGAAAGTAACCCTCATTCGATCTTTACTCTCATCATATCCCATCTACACTAGCTCGATGATTCTATCCCCCAAGACAGTCATGAACAACATTAGCATGGAAATCAAGACATTTCTTTAGTAGGGAGGAAAGGTGTAGAATAAAAAGTTTCACTTGGTTAATTTGTCCACCATCAAGGCCCCAAAACAGAAAGGAGGACTGGGCATCAGAGACTCGGAGAAAATGAACAAAGCTTTAGGCACAAAAATGGTTTGGAGATTGGTAACTGGGAGAAAAGACTGGTGGAAATAAGTCATAAGGAAAAAATATATCAAAAATCCTAGATCCAAAATCCTAAACAACTCTTGGGATGGGAAGGGCACCTCTTTCTGGATTTTGTGCAAAGCCTCTCTCAAACCAATCCATTCTAACTCCTATTGGATTCCAGGTAATGGAAAAAAGATTAAAATTTGGGAACACAAGATCTTGGGGCTCCCTCTACTATTTATGGTTCCCGAGTTGGAAGAGCTATCCAAATGGGCCTGCGATAATGGTATTACAACTCTCTTCGACCTCTCCTCATGGGATCAGAATGGTAGGTGGAAAGGATGGAAAATGCTTCACCCCCCTGAGCATCTGAAGATAGCTAAGGAAATCTTGTTCACATACCTGCATGGCATGGCACTGATCAACAGATCCTCCAAAGATGTCATTGGTTGGGGAAAAACGGTAATTACACGGTCAAGGAAGGATTTAAGATGTTGATCTTAGAGTCAACTACAACATCTGAAAGCATATGGAAAAAGGTATGGCAACTGGACTGCATCCCCAAAGTTAACTGCTTCATCTAGTTACTAATGCACAATAAATGGCTCACAGCAGAAAACCTCAGGAAAAGAGGAATTGTAGGCCCATCTAGATGTGCTTTATACAATTCTAAGTCAGAGTCGGTGTTACATCTCTTCCTTCAATGCGGCGTATCTATGCAAGCTTGGAAGTCCATTTTATTTCCTTTAGGCACTTGCTTCATGCCTCCATATTCTCTCAGTCAGCTCTTAAATAAATGGAACAATATATTCCAAGGCACCCTAAAAAAGAAACCCATACTCAAGCGGCTGTGGAACACAATCCCCAAAAACTTATGTTGGCAGATTTGGCTGGCCAGAAATAGAGCAATCTTTAAAGGAGAGAAAGCAGTTCCAAATTGAATCGTCTCCAAATAAATTGGCACGATATCAGAAAAGATAGCTTCAGAAGGGATAAGTTATCTGGACTCGAAATATTTACCCACCCTAGTCTCCAAATGGTGTAGCATTTTTCTTTAGAGGAGCTCCCCTTAGTCAACCTCTTCTACCTATCGGTCTAAACCTCCCGCCAATAATCTTCTTTGGCAAATAAGGAAAACTCCCGATGAATTTTTGAAATGGTTGTAGGAACATAACTCTTATTCCCTATTCTTTTATGGTCGCCTCAAAATGAAATCCTAGGGAGGCAGGTGCACGGGGGATCTTACTCGATCCCAAAGGACAAATGGAAAAAACCTTCTCTTGGGGGCTAGGCCACAAGATGAACAATGAGGCTTAATGGATGGCTCTTCTTTAGGGACTAGAATTCTTAGATGTAAGAGCCATCTCCAGGCTATTAGTATTTGGGGATACACCTCACGTCATCCTCAAAATGATCATCGGTTACTCTTCAGGCTCCATCAACTGGAGAAGGATGTATGACAGAATCACTCTCCTCCTCCCGGGAAAAATTGAATTCTACCACATTTTAAGAGCAAACAATGCTCAAGCAAATGCTCTAGATAACATAGGAGCCTCCCTCCCTCAAGTTCATATTTCAATAAACAACCATGACTCAGCTCCTAAACCTTTTCCCTAATTGCATTGCTTGTGCCCTCTCTCTTAATGATCATTCATAAGTTAAATCCCCCTTTGGACATAGTCTTGAACCTAGGTGGTATATTGCTTGCTTTCCACTGCGACATGTGCATTCCACTTCCTCTCCAAACTCCCTCACCCCCTGCCGCCTTTATTATCACCACCCTCAGGCTTAATTGCATGCACAGTTCACATGCCCCAACCCATCTCCCTCTGTGAGTGATGGTGTCTCCTCGAGGTTTTATCTACCCTCCCCCTCCCTTCAGCAGTCCATCCTCCCTTGTGCATATTAGCTTCCCCTCCGGTGAATAATTTTTTCTGGCCATCGCTAAGCTCGGCGAAAGGACCTTCCCTACTGTCGCCCCCCCTCTATAGGATAAAACAAAGGTTCAATTTTATTCATGAGTGGATTCACCGTTGCATAGGCATGTTGATCAGGCCAATTTTTTTAACCTCCTTAGCAATCTTTCCATCGTTTTCGGGAGTCCTCCTTTTCTCTGCTCCATGAACCTCACCTCCAAAGCGAATGCAGGAAGCTCAATCAAGCAGTACTCTTTAGAAGGTAACCATTTCATCCTGGGTTGTCATTTCCTCCATTTGGGGGATGCTAAGATAGGCATTTCACTTCATCTTTTCAGAAAAGAACGAGACTCTTTGTAGAAAGCAGATTTCTTCTCAGCTCAAGATTTTCCACCTCTCAGTTTTGTTCTCAACAATTTGTCTAGTCTTAATTTGAGTTGCAGTCTTAGTCATGGTAAAGGCCAGCCTCTTGTTTTGGAAATGGATCGTGGAAGGAATGATGTAGGGCTCATAGACTTGAGGGTTAATATCCAGCACTTGTATGACATCGTGGCCATAGGAATTATGGACAGTAGAGAGCCTGGTAAGGAAGTTAAAAAATTGGTTGATGAGGTTAGCTATGTCTCATATCAGACCATCAACCATGATGCAAGGATTGATGAGAATGAGATGAATCTGAAGGAAATCATGGGTAAAATAGACCGCATCCAGGAGGACCTCCAACTTTTGGTTCAGATGAATCAGGGAAGTTGAGCCCACGAAAATCCAGGAGATGCAGCCCAGAAGATGGAGGAGGAATCTGTCACCCATCCCGTGGGGAAACCAGGAAAACCAAAAAGATCCTCTTTTAGGAAATGTTTTTTTTCATTTTACTTAATCAACAGTTTGTCCACATTTACACTACGTCTGTAATTATTCAGAATACTAGAACTCCTTTCAGCATATTAAGGTCTTCTTTATGGCCTAGTTTTGTATCTATTTCCTCAGAACTGCTAGAAAGTATAAGCTGTTTTTTTCTGTATTGAATGGCTGTGCACATCCTGTTTAATATATTCTCCTTTATAGTTTCTGTTAAAAATAAAAATCCACCCACTTCCTAGCCTTCAATAATAACTTGAATTTCTTATAAATCCTTTTTTATTACATGCTTCATACTTCTAAGAGTTGTCTTGGTCAAATTCCTCTTTCTTTGCTTTTCCTCTTTATAAATTTCCTTAGGAGATGCTACCGGGTGGTTGTTGATCAAAGCTCTATTAGAAGTGGAAGGGTAGGAGCTAACAGTCCCCTACACCAACCTTTATACTTTGTATCCTATGCTCTTAAGATCTCATTCTCATGTTCAAGTACCTCAACATTAAACTCAAAATTATATTTCTTTGTCACTCTATTGTTACAAAATTATGTACTAAATTGAGATCCACAATAGCAAATTTTTTTATCCTATAATAATTAATATCAACTTCGTGTAATACTCCAAAATATAGTAAAATTTAAAACTTTTCTTGCAACATTTAATGTTTAAAAACATAGATGACGTGGGTAACTTAACCACTAACAGTAATCATTTCAAAGCTTCTAAACAAGAAACTAGAACTAATTCGTTTATTAATTTCTATATCTGCATACTTCACTATCCACTTTCATAATTTAGTATTAAAGATTGATTTAGCAGATGATGGTTCGAAGTAATACGAGCTGAAACAACTGTTTGTTTACTATGTACTAAAGTTTGTTTTTATGTTTAAAAATGAAGGAACTTCAGTTCATGTTCGAGGCTTACTTAGTAGTTTAGCTAATGTAGTGAAATGATGATTCTTGTACAGGTCTAATTACAGGTAAGACGTTTTGTATCCCAGCTTTAGGATCGAGATTTAATTATCTCACTATTAAAGTAATTGCTAGAATATTTGTTTAGTTTATAGCCTTGAGCAAAAGAAGGTATCATCAAATCTGTATATTTACTTTTTATTTATTTATTTATAAGCGTGAGAACTTGGAAAACCAAGCACCACATAGAACTAGATGTTTTCTACCTAACTTTGACTATAAATTGTACATCATAATTTTATCCAATTGTTGTTATATTAAGTCCTACATACAACTCTAGAGAAAGATAAGTTTTTCAAACTAGATCTTACAATATCTTGATACTTGTTACCTAGGTAATTTATGTGAACTTGTATCGATGTATAATCATAAGTAGTTGTTACATAAGTTTTGGTATAAAAGAATTGACATTTATATACAATTCTAACAGTTTCATGCATAGTATAGTGTTACTAACTGCCTTGGTTTTTACCAAATGAAAGTGCCAATGAATACATTATAAGGTTGTAGGTGAAGTGACAAAGCTTTGTTTTCATGGGTGGAAAGTTCTTTACCTAGGGAATACATATAATCTCAAAACCCTTGCATGTGTTAACACTAATTATATTATCTTTATTTTATAGGTAAAGATCCTATATAAACAAAAATTAAATCTAATAATATTTCTACCATCCATACTAAGGCATCTTATATTAAAAGAAAATCTAAGCTTATATAATTTTCAACAAAGATTATAACATAGGTTATATGACCCTTTTATAGGCTTTATCCCAACTCTCGATACTATAGATCATAACCCACAACATTTGAATGTAAGTGGAATCCAGGTGGGGTTTGGTTAGTGGATAGGGTTTTGACAAAGGTAACCCTACTACAAAAGTCTCCAAAACCCTAAATTACTGCATTGTTTTCCTTATGCTTCATTGTTGTTGAAGGTGTTGCTAGGCTCATGGCCTCATGGCCATTGATGCCATTGTTTCACCTCTGCATGTGATGGCCTTCGATGCCAAAGCTAGCTCTGTGAATGTCTTCCACCCTGCGTTTGCCCAACTGTAAACTCTGTCTTGGATAGTAGTGTGGTATTGGTTTCTAGCTCACAGCTTGCCTGTGGTTTTTTGCTGACAGTGGGGAGGAATTGAGTTTCGTCGTGGCTTCTGTCTCTCCAGGTAAAATCGTTTTTATCGTTTGACTTCTTACCATAAGCCTGTTTTCGTTACTAGGTTTTCTTTTGAATAAAAGATTAACATTTCTCCATTTTACTGTGCAGGTTTTTCTACAGGTGGAGTCTCAAAACTGTGGGCTGGAAGAATTTGGGCAAAGAGGGGTTCCATGTTCCTTCAGAAACCGGGTAAGCCTCGGTTTCATGCATGAGGTTTCCTTCTGTGAGTGTGTGGGGGGTTTGGATGAGTAATGTTTCGCCGAGATTCGATTTCCTTGCTGTGGCTACATTGTACAGTGTTTGTTTGGAAAGGCCGTGTGGCCATGACTTGAATGTTTTGATGAATTTCTAGTAAAGTCATTTGGCCCTAACTTGATTTACAGTAATTATTTTGGGACAGGCCATAAGGTCGTGACTTCATTGTGAAGTGCTGTAATTTTTAAATATGTTAGGGTTTGATTCACATGCATGTGTTTAAAGGGTAAAATTGATAGCCATATGGCTCGACTAGTGGGTTGTTAAGACTGTTAATAGATAGAAACAATTTGGTTTTTAAAGGAACCTATGTTTTTTTTAATAAATTTTACAGCCTTTTAAGAATTATGGCCTTCGATTCTAAGATGTTTATGTTGATTAATATTGTATTTTATTTAAATATTATTATAGGATTTTCTTATTATGAAATGAAAGTTAAGAAAAGAAAAAAAATAGAAGAAGTGAAATTCTTCTTGGTCGTGAAATTGACCTTTAAACCTGTGAAAGATTTAAAGTATTAATTTTAAAATTTTATTCTTTCCAACTCTGTTTATTTTGAAAGATTTCTACTCTGCTGTGTAAAATTGATTAGGATTATTTAATTTAACTTTTCTTGTTTTATCTTAGTATATAATTAATGAATAGTCTAATACTGTTTCTGTGAAATTTTTATTTAATATAAGGCATTTATAATATAGATATTATAATTGTAAAAATGAAGAATTTGATTTATGAGAATATGGGTAAAACTGTAAAAACCCTATTCTGGAAAAGAGGAAGAAAAATAAGGTCTTCGTTGTTGACAGTTTCCCTAATTTAGGGTTTTTATTTTTTTTTTAAATTTTATTCTCTGTTTTGTTTTACTATTAATTATTTGCAGTTGTTATTTTATATTACCTTATTACTACAACTATGCATTTGCTATTTATAAAACTTAGATTATTTCTACAATTTCATTAAAATGTTATATTAATCTATGTTGTTCCTATTTACGTTATTTATCTGTTTTCTGTAATAATTAATAATTATAGATATTAGTTTTTAAGCCTTAAAGTCAAAGTGATTACTGTGCATTAACAAAAAAAACACAGTTACACAAACTATGTAGTGACTTTTAATAAACCTTCTTTTGTAGTAGTTTATATTTATAATTTTTAGAGATACATTTAGATAATGGAACTTTTGAAAATAGAGGAATCTATTTGCTAAACAATCCTATAAGATTTAACAGTTGAAAGTAAATAAATCATATTCTTACACTTCCTAATTTGATTTATTCATCATACTTATTTCACTTATTGTACTAGAGTACTACCTTCTTGAAGGTGTGGAAAAATACAGTTAGGTATTTTTTTATTCATCAATAAAATTAAGCTAACCCTAAATCATTTATTCTAATACATAACTGAAATAGAACTTATAAATCCTAGATCAATAAAAGATTTAACTAACTAACAAATAGTCATATAGATGCATCAAATCCTAAATTTCTACATTCCAGATTCCTATACTTGCATAGAAAAATTAGAAATAACATGTAGAACCTGGTAATATAGCAGAGGAGACAACAACTTAAGAGCTCGTTCCTCCCAACCAACTACTGAAGACAACTGAACTGGAAATCTTAGGACCCCCAAGCATGTCTATTGGTCCACCTGGTTGAAAGCACTAGGTGAGAGAATAGGTTTAGAAATCTCTGCAACTCCACATATTAATCAGCATAATATTTCTGCCTGTGGCAGTAAGAACTCAGCTCAAAACGGCTATACTAGTTCAGTAAATCAACACTTTCCACTCAAACACTTCTGCCTATCCTCTCCATCGAATTTCGTGTGTACTAATTTCACTCAGAAATTTCACAAGCAAAGAATGAGCAGCCTCAACTGAATTCAATGGGAAGTTTTTATTAGCATGCCTAGGTCTTTTGGGTCAGTTTTCACTTAATGAGCCACCTGCTCTTGTTCCACTTTCTTGGGGAACATGACCACAAAAATAGGGAAGTTGCGTCCTGCAACAGCTAGAAGTAGTTTGAGGATGCTGCCAAGTGTCAATATGCTATCAACCCAGCCTATTCCACCAAGTGGCTAGTAAAACACTCATTTAACAACCTCCTTAAGCTGTTGTCTTACCTTTCATTTATTAATTAATAAAATATTCAGCAATTACATGCAATTATCCTTGACCCCACTTGGTCATTAATTACAAACTTTATAATAAAATTAAAACATAATGTATCTTAAAACATAATTTTTTTTTGCAATTTGGGGTATGTGACATACACACCCCCTTAAATATAACATCGTCCTCGATGTTATTTTATTCATCGTCCTCAGAGTTTCCTTGGAACAGAATTGGATATGCTGCCCGCATATGACTTTCCAATTCCTAGGTAGCTTCTTTTGGACTAAGGTGCTTCCATTGCACCTTCACCTGCCCAATGGTGTGATTCCGAAGTAAGATCTTTGTCCTTTCGAGGATACAATCTGGTTCCACTAGAAAATCTCCTTCGGGTTCCACCTACACATGATTCCAATTTATAACATGAGTAGCATTATGTACATCTTTTTTTAATACAAAGATATGAAAAATATTATGAACCTTTAAATTTGGCGGTAAAGCCAGTTGATATCCCACATGTCCCATTTTGGACAGTATTTCAAAAGGCCCACAATATCGGGGTGCCAACTTAGCAGAACTTCCTAACTTCAAAGAACTCTTTTTAGGCCTTACCTTTATAAAAACATGTTCACCCACCTGGAACTCTTTCTGAGTTCGTTTAAGATCTGCTTGACTTTTTTGTCTGTCTTGCACAACTTTTAAGTTACCTTGCACCTGTTTTACAATTAACTCCATTTCCTTTAATAATTCATGTCCTAGTACTAACCTGTCAACTGGGTTACTCCAAGAGATGGGGGTATTGCACTTTTTTCCATACAAAATTTCAAATGGGCTGTATCTTGTTGAAGCTTGGTAGTGATTGTTATAAGCAAACTCTACCAAGTGTAAGTAATCCTCCCATTTTACTAGCTGTTTTTAACATACATTCTTAACATATCTTCAAATACTTGATTCACCCTTTCATTCTGTCCATCCGTTTGGGGATGAAAAGATGTACTTAAATTTAAAGTAGTATTCAGGCCTTTAAATAAAGACTTCCAGAAATTGCTCGTAAACTTAGGGTCTCTGTATGAAATTATAACTTTCGGTATCCCATGTAAATGAAATATTTGTTTCATGAATATATCAGGAATATTAGCAGCCTTGTAGGTGGTTTTTACTGGTATAAAATTAGCTTCTTTACTGAGTTTATCAACTACTACCATTATCGAATCATTCAGATTCTGATTTCTAGTTAGATCTATAATAAAATCAAGATTGATTATTTCCCATTTCCAGCTAGGGATGGGTAATGGCTGTAGTAAACTGACTGGATGTTGGTGTTTAGTCTTAACTTGTTGACATTCAAAACACTTGGAAATGTATTCTGCCAGTTCATTCTTCATGTTTGGCCAAAAATAATCCTTCAGTAACATGGTTATGGTCTTTTGGTAACCAGGATGTCCTGAGTAAGGAGTCCTATGAATTTCATTTAAAATCAGTAGCTTAATTTTAGGTACATTAGGTCTATACAACCTATTTTTATAAAGTATTAATCCTTTTTCATTTAGACTATACCCTGTACTTAAACTTTCAGTTAATTTTTTTGCCACTTTAGCTTGTAATTTTTGATAATTTTCATCCAATTTTACTCCTTCCTCTAGTTGTTCTTCTAAATATGTTTTATAAGCGTTGATTGCTGCTACAAAATTCAGTCTTGCATTTCTACTTAGAGCGTCAGTGACCTTATTTTATTTTCCCTTAATATGTTGGATCTCGAAATCGTACTCGCTAAGGAAAGCTATCCACCTAGCTTGCCTTGCGTTTAAATTAGGTTGATCTAACAAATATTTTAATCATTTATTATCTGTCATTAACATAAATTTTCTTTCGATTAAGTGATGGCGCCACATCTTCAAAGCATGTATGATGGAAACCAACTCTAAATAGTAAGTAGCATAGTTTTTCTCATGAATTTTAAGCTTCCTAGACTCGTATGCAATTACGTTTCCTTTTTGAGGTAAGACCCCACCTAGACCATCGTTGCATGCGTCATTGCATACGACAAAGTCCTTATTAGGATCAACAATTCTTAAGATTGGTTCAGTATTTAATAATGTTTTTAACTTCTTAAAAATTTCTTCACACTTTTGATTCCACTTGAATTTCTTTCCTTTCTTCTGTAAAGAAGTTATGGGATTTGTGATTCTTGAGAACCCCTCAATGAATCTTCGATAGTAACCTATAATCCCCATGAATGATCGCACGCCAGTCACATCCTTTGGGACCGGCCAATCTTCAATTGCTTTTATCTTTTTTGGATCAACTGAGATCCCCTCTTTAGTTACTACATGGCCCAAGTACTATATTTTATCCTTAAAGAAATCGCACTTACTAAATTTAACATAAAGCTAATGTTCTCTCAACTCTTGTAAAACAGTTTTTAAATACTCCTCGTGTTCTTCTTCAGACTTAGAATAGATTAGAATGTCATCAATGAAAACCACTACAAATTTATCGAGGTACTTATGCAATACATTATTCATTAGGAAAATGAAGACAGACGGGGCATTAGTGAGCCCAAATAGCATGACAACAAACTCATAGTGACCATATCTGGTCCTGAAAGTTGTCTTATAAATGTCTTCATCTTTGATCCGGACTTGGTGATAACCAGATCGTAAATCAATTTTTGAAAATACAGTTGCTCCGTGCAGCTGATCAAACAAATAATCTATGCGGGGCAATGGGTATCTATTTTTGATGGTCATTTTATTAAATTGACGGTAGTCAATGCATAAGCGTAGAGTACCGTCCTTCTTTTTAACGAAAATAACAGGTGCTCCCCAAGGAGACACGCTTGGTCTTATATAATTTTTATCAATGAGTTCCTTTAACTGTTATTTTAATTCAT
This sequence comes from Pseudotsuga menziesii, assembly GCA_001517045.1. Lineage (NCBI taxonomy): Eukaryota > Viridiplantae > Streptophyta > Pinopsida > Pinales > Pinaceae > Pseudotsuga > Pseudotsuga menziesii. The sequence continues at coordinate 84,434 of LPNX010094323.1, read as the reverse complement.
TTAGTTCTAGTATATTCATCTGATAAGGGGCTTTTGAGCTAGGCACTGCACCTGGTACCAACTCAATAGTGAAGTCTAACTCCCTTTTTGGAGGCAGCCCCATAATTTATTCTGGAAATACATCCAAATACCTCCTTAGGATTGGAATATCTTCCAGTTTTAGTTTATCTTCATTATTAATATGTTCTTCATTAATTATAGTTACAACAAAGGATTTACAACCCTTCCAAAAAGCTCTCTTTAATTGCAAGGGAGAGATTTGTCTGATAGCTGTTTTCCTAGGAATTCTTGTTATGGTTACTGTTTTTCCTTCATTGTTTACGCATGTAAAAGTTTTATCAAAACAATTAAAAACTAATCTATGCTGTTCTAACCAGTCCATACCTATTAACATGTCATAAGAGCCTAAAGGAAGTACATTTAGTTTCACAGATGTTTCAAACTGATTCATAATTACAGTATAGTCTTTTACAAAACTAATCATTTTTCTATTTGCTCTTGTCGCTAGTTGAACTAACCATGAATTTGCAAACTTTTCTATTGATAAAATGCATTTTTCTACTAAATTAGGAGAAACATAACTCAAGCTAGCCCCTAGGTCAATTAAGATAGAAATGTGTGTTTGATTTAGCTTTCCTTCTACTTCCACCATGGGAGTTTGATAATCAGCCTGCTTGTTCTCCAACGCCGCGTTGATCCTAGGCATCACCCTTGCTAAGTCACCAACAATCATCTCCTCCTGTATTGTATGAATATTGCTAGCAATATTCTTTATGTTAGGGCAGACTGATGCATAATGAGGTCCATTACAGTCCCAACAGTTTACTGGTTCTTTTCGTTCATTATTCTTAATGTAGTTGTTGTGATTATTAGCAGGTTCTTTATTTCTAGAGCTATTAGGGTTTGAATGTGAATTAACTTTATTTCCTTGGAAATTCTTATTAGGAAAATTTACGTGTGTTATTATTCCTAAAATTGCAGTTAGATATGAAACCCTTCTTCTGATGTTCAAAATTATTAGACCTCTTAGCCTTCCTTTTTGTAGTTCTACTCATAGAAATTTTTTTCCTTTTGCTTAGCCTCCTCAAGGGTTTTTGGATTATCGTATTCAATTTTGTCTTTAATGTGAAATGGTAAATAGTTTAGAAACCGCTGCACCTTAGGATTCTCATCCATAATGTAAGGCACATAGCATAGTAAAATTAAAAATTTACTGTTTAATTATTTCATGTTCATTGTTCCCAACTTTAGTTCATAGAATTCCTTAGCTCGCAATTCATAATACTGTTATGACAGAAACTTATTTTTAAAGTATTTCTTAAAGGTATTCCAGCCAATGTTCTTTTCCTTAATACCTTTTACTTGTTTAAAATCCTGCCACTAGATATTTGCCTTTCCAGTTAAGTTGTAAATGGTCATTCTTGCTCTTAGCTGGCTGGAGTAGTTATATATTTGGAAATACTTCTTCATTCCAGATAGCCATGCTTAGGATTCCTCTCCTTTCTCAATTTCACCATTGAAAATTGGTGGTTTTATCTTCTTAAATTCTCCTGAAATTTCCTCATAAGGATTAAATTTTCTTTTTCTAGAATGGTAATTATCCTCACTGCTATCACTAGTGTACTGGTGATTCTTCCTGTGCGAGTGACCATAAATTTCAGAGGACGAACTACTTTCAATTTTAGACTGTTTGGACTTTTTACTTTTATGTTGGTAGGATGTATTTTCAGATCCTATTAGTTTATCTTTTCCTTCACTCTGAAATTTTTCCATCAGTATTTGGTTCAGCTCCTCTTGATCCCTTAGAATTATTTCATTCTCTTTTTTAACTGTTTCCATTTTTGTTCTTAACTCTTTAACAGTTTGTAAGAATTTTGAAGAATTGTTAGTTATTTCTTCCTTAATTGGTTCTCTTCTAGAATTAATTTGTTCATTAAATGGGGACTCTTCATCTGCACATTCCTCGACTCTTTCCATACCTACAGTTCTAGCTCAGAAAAATTTTCTGGTAATAATATTTCAAAAAGAAAAATAATAATCAGTATGCATGCATTTTATCTACTGTTTGTCTATGCAGGTTGAGCCGCATTCAGACCTAGTGTCTGAATGTGTGCTCTGATACCACATGTAATACTCCAAAATTTCATAAAATTTCAAAACTTTTCTTGCAACATTTAATGTTTAAAAACATTGATGACATGGGTAACTTAACCACTAACAGTAATCATTTTAAAGGGTCTAAACTAGATACTAGAACTAATTCCTTTATTAATTTCTATATCTGCATATTTCACTATCCGCTTTTATAATTTAGTATTAAAGATTGATTTAGCAGGTGATGGTCCGAAGTAATATGAGCTGAAACAACTGTTTGTTTACTATGTACTAAAGTTTGTTTTTATGTTTAAAAATGAACGAACTTCAGTTCATGTTCGAGGCTTACTTAGCATTTTAGCTAATGTAGTGAAGTGATGATTCTTGTACAGGTCTAATTATAGGTAAGACGTTTTGTATCCCAGCTTTAGGATCGAGATTCAATTATCTCACTATTAAAGTAATTGCTAGAATATTTGTTTAGTTTACAGCCTTGAGCAAAAGAAGGTATCGTCAAATCTGTATATTTATTTATTTATTTATAAGCATGAGTACTTGGAAAACCAAGCACCACATAGAACTAGATGTTTTCTACCTAACTTTGAATATAACTTGTACATCATACTTTTATCCAATTGTTGTTATATTAAGTCCTACATACAACTCTAGAGAAAGATAAGTTTTTCAAACTAGATCTTACAATACCTTGATACTTGTTACCAAGGTAATTTATGTGAACTTGTATCGATGTATAATCATAAGCAGTTGTTACATAATTTTAGGTATAAAATAATTGACATTTATTTACAATTCTAACAGTTTCATGTATAGTATAGTGTTACTAACTACCTTGGTTTTTACCGAATGAAAGTGCCAATGAATACACTATAAGGTTGTAGGTGAAGTGACAAAGCTTTGTTTTCATGGGTGGAAAATTCTTTACCTAAAGCATCTTATATTAAAAGAAAATCTAAGCTTATACAATTTTCTACCATCAATACTAAAGCATCTTATATTAAAAGAAAATCTAAGCTTATACAATTTTCAACGAAGATTATAACATAGGTTATATGAACCTTTTACAAGCTTTATCCCAACTCTCGATACTATAGAGAATAACCCACAACATTTGAATGGAAGTGGAATCCACGTGGGGTTTGGTTAGTGGATAGGGTTTTGACAAAGGTAACCCTACTACAAAAGTCTCCAAAACCCTAAATTATCACATTGTTTTCCTTATGCTTCGCTGTTGTTGAAGGTGTCGCCAGGCTCATGGCCTCATGGCCATTGATGCCATTGTTTCACCTTTGCATGTGATGGCCTTCAATGCTAAAGCTAGCTCTGTGAGTGTCTTCCTCCGTATGTTTTTCCAACTGTAAACTTTGTCTTAGATAGTAGTGTGGTCTCAGTTTCTAGCTCACAACTTACCTATGGTTTTTCATTGGCAGTGGGGAGGAATTGGGTTTCATCGTGGCTTCTATCTCTCCAGGTAAACTCGTTTTTATCCTTTCGCTTCTTACCGTAAGATTGTTTCTGTTACTAGGTTTGCTTTTGAATAAAAGATTAACATTTCTCCATTTTACTATGCAGGTTTTTCTACAGGTGGAGTCTGACGACTGTGGGATGGAAGACTTCGGTCAGAGAGGGGTTCCATGTTCCTTCAGAAACCAGGTAAGCCTTGGTTTTATCCCTGAGGTTTCCTTATGTGGGTGTGTGGGGGGTTTGGATGAGTACTGTTTCGCCGAGATTCAACTTCCTTGTTGTGGCTACGTTGTACAATGTTTGTTTGGAAAGGCCGTGTGGCCGTGACTTGAATGTTTTGATGAATTTCTAGTAAATCCATTTGGTCGTAACTTGATTTACAGTAATTATTTTGGGACAGGCCATAAGGCCATGACTTCATTGTGAAGTGCTGCGATTTTTAAAATATGTTAGGGTTTAATTCACAGGCTTATGTTTAAAGGGTAAAATTGATAGCTGTATGGCTCGACCTGTGGGTTGTCAAGATTGTTTTTTTTTTAACAGAAATTATAAAAGTTTAATATTAAATAGGGTGTGCACAGCCATACATTACATAAAAACGTTCTCTAAGAGTTCTTGCTGTTCAAAAAGGGAGAAGGAAAAACAGGGCCAAAGAGATGACTTTAAAAAGCCACATAGAGTTTTTACATAGATTCTAAGAGCACAGGTAGTATATACCCTAATAAACTGTTGATTAAGAAACAGACAAAAAAACATGGACTATCAAAACCATTAAAAGTTGCCTGGATTCTTCAGAGGCTGAACAAATGATTCCTCCTCCATAGGATGAGCTGCTGCTGCAGGATTTTCATTTGCTTGACTGCCTTGATTCATGTTTACCAAACGCTGGAGGTCCTCTTGAATTCTATCCACCTTACCCACTATTTATTTAAGATTCATCTCTGTGTTGTCAATCCTAGAGTCATGGTTGCTTATCTGATAAGAGGTGTAACTAACTGCCTCCACCAGATTCTTGATTTCTTGGGCAATTTCCATACTATCCATGATGCCAATAGCCACCATTTCATACAAACGCCTAAGATTTTTCTTCAAATCTGCAAGACCATCATTTTCATTTGCATGGTCCATTCTTCCTTGTCTGGAATTGGGAATGGAAAGTGCTATTCTGCAGAAATTACTATGGAGATCCCTTACTGCACCTTCAAGCTCTTGAGCCTGCTCACCACAAAAAATACCATCGAGGACAGAGTTGAGAGTGCTAAATTCCTGTAGGAGAGAGTTGCTTTTTTTCTTGTTACAATAGGAGAGAGTGTCGACTGCTCCTTCCTTCCACCCAGAGCAATTACACCCAAAAATTGAATTGTTTCCTGCTATGAAAGACTGTCCTTCAACGGGAATGCTAAACACATCACCAGAGTTTAAACGCCACAAAGGACCGTCGGCTTGTGGAGAGCAGTAACAGGTTAAGAAATCAGCTAGAGCCAACCTTTCCTTGATGAATACCCTGGTCAGAGGCAAAGAATTCCATGGGATCCCCTGAACTATGCCTTCATCTACACCAGAAATGATAGCCAACAGAATCCTCTCCAGAGAGTACATAGAGCGAGAGGAAAGCACACCATTAACAAAGGGAGCTTGGAGACGAGGGAAACTTCTAGAGGAAGACATAATGTAGAGGATGAAGAGACCTGGAGCGTGCGAGATGAGAATGCATTTACGCTGAGGGAGATGGTTCATAAAAGCAGCTGGGATCGAGGTAAGGCCGGTGAGGAGTGGAGACCACGTGTCGACTAGGAGGAGAGCATATGAGCGATGCATTAAAACCTTTGAGCCTTCACAAAAATCATTGGGAATGGGTTTAAAACAACAAAAAACAAACCTTTGATACCATAAGTTCATTAGGGAATGGGTTTGGGGTTTATGCCTAAACCATTGAGGCAATAGTGACCTTGAGGGAGGGAGGCCCCTTCATTGGCCAAGGCATCTGCTGTAGCATTATTTGCACGAAGAATGTGGTAGAATTCATAATGTTTTGATATGAGAGGGATGATTTTGTCATATATCTGTCAACACTTTATAGAGCCAGAGGTATATCCATTGAGCATTTTATATATGACATGTCTTGAGTCTCCAAATATCACTATCCTAGAGAGATTAGTGTTAGCTAGGATTTCCATTCCCTGTAAGAGAGCCAACCACTCAGCCTCGTTGTTGGTCCTATGGCCTAGACCCCAAACAAAGGTTTGTTCGATTTGTCCTCCAGGATCCAGAAGGATCCCCCCCCGCACTTGCCACCCCTGGGTTGTTAAGATTGTTAATAGATAGAAACAATTTGGTTTTTAAAGGAACCTGTGTTTGTTTTAATAAATTTTACAGCCTTTGAAGAATTATGGTCTTCGATTCTAAGATGTTTATGTTGATTAAATTTGTATTTTATTTAAATATTATTATAGGATTTTCTTATTATATAATTAAAGTTAAGAAAAGAAAAAAAAATAGAAGAAGTTAAATTCTTCTTGGTCGTGAAATTGACCTTTAAACCTGTGAAAGATTTAAAGTATTAATTTTAAAATTTTATTCCTTCCGACTCTATTTATTTTGAAATATTTCTACTCTGCTATGTAAAATTGATTAGGATTAGTTAATTTAACTTTTCCTGTTTTATCTTAGTATATAATTAATGAACAATCTAATATTGTTTCTGTGAAATTTTTATTTAATATAAGGCATTTATAATATAGATATTATAATTGTAAAAATGAAGAATTTGATTTATGAGAATATGGGTAAAATTGTGAAAACCCTATTCTGGAAAAGAGGAAGAAAAAGAAGGTCTTGGTTGATAGTTTCCCTAATTTAGGGTTTGTATTTTTTTTAAATTTTATTCTTTGTTTTGTTTTATTATTAATTATTTGCAGTTGTTATTTTATATTACCTTATTATTGCAACTATGCATTTGCTATTTATAAAAATTAGATTATTTCTACAATTTCATTAAAATGTTATATTAACCTATGTTGTTCCTATTTACGTTATTTATCTATTTTCTGTAATAATTAATAATTATAGATATTAGTTTTTAAGCCTTAAAGTCAAAGTGATTACTGTGCATTAACAAAAAAAACACAGTTACACAAATTGTGTAGTGAATTTTAATAAACTTTCTTTTGTAGTAGTTTATATTTATAATTTTTACAGATACATTTAGATAATGGAACTTCTGAAAATAGAGGAATCTATCTACTAAACAATCCTATAATATTTAACAGTTGAAAGTAAATAAATCATATTCTTACACTTCCTAATTTGATTTATTCATCATACTTATTTCACCTACTATACTAGAGTGCTACCTTCTTGAAGGTGTGGAAAAATATAGTCAGGTATTTTTTTATTCATCAATAAAATTAAGCTAACCCTAAATAATTTATTCTAATACATAATTGAAACATAACTTATAAATCCTAGATCATTAAAAGATTTAACTAACTAACAAATAGTCATATAGATGCATCAAATCCTAAATTTATACATTCTAGATTCCTATACTTGCATAGAAAAATTAGAAATAACATGCAGAACCTGGTAATATAGCAGAGGAGACAACAACTTAAGGAGCTCGTTCATCCCAACCAACTGCTAAAGACAGCTGAACTGCAAATCTTAGGACCCTCGATCCTATCTACTTGTCCACCTTGTTGAAAGCACTAGGTGAGAGAATCAATTTTCCCATGTCCCTCTATAGCTCCCCCATCTGCTCCATCTCTTGTTCATTCTGGACCCATTCCTCAACTTGATAGATTTCCCTCTTAATTTCTAGTGGGGTGTCCCTTTCATAACGTCAAGTAGAGGCCTTGGATTCCTTCTAGATCCTCGAGCAAAGCTCATAGCCCTTCCTCTGGCACCCACCGATACCACCCTTTCTCTTCTTTTCATAATTCATCCCAATTCTTTATTGCTTCCTAGTATATCAATCCTTGCATGAACTACTTGTGCACTCCATATACCCAATGAGAACCGCTATCTTTTCGTCACTCCAATCTTCCAATTTAGACTAAGCCCAAGTTCTGGGAACCAAATTACAATTAGAGTATCGATTGGACAGATATCCAACCACTCAATGTTGTTAGGATTGAAAGCACAAACCCAAAATTCACACCCCTCATCAAAATCATCTTCCCATTCGCCAGGGTACTTCTCCATTAACTCTGTATCACTATCCATCATTTGCAGGGTAGGTTTTTTTGGCTATCAAGATCCAAAACCACCTGTGAGCCATCCAGTCAAATAATGGTCTCAGAAAAATGTTTTGGGAAACAATGTCGTCGACCTCCAATCTATCATATGGAGGCCCCACATGGGGGAACACACATGGATGCATGATCCTCAACCACATACCTTGACTTGTGCTTGCGACCATTGACCACACAAGACTTTGAGATGCCTTGGGCACAAGTGCACGATCAATTGGACATGAAAACCCAAGTGACTAAACACTCTAGGACTTGGTCAAAGGATGGATTAGATTGCACATTTGGGTCCACTTGAGTGTGATGGTTAGTGCAAGATGGCACAATAGTCGAAGAAGGAAACAATAAGGGACCTTCTATTATGTAAAGAGGATCCCTCCATTACACAAATTAATTCAACAATATTCAGTATTGGTCATTGATTCAAGGTGTGATTGGAATAGTGGACAAGGAGTTCTTAGGTGCTAACTCTGGGTTTTGGCACTATGAACAAATTGGGCATCAATTGAGTCTTAGGAAGTGTGCATGAAGTTCTTAGACAATTTGGAAAGTATCTAAGGCATCACAATGCTAGACTGAGATTGCAATAAGTGAGAAAAGGGAGTTGTAGGAGGTAGATCCATAGTTGCTTTAGGGGTTGGATTGTGCAAGCCTTTTAGGAAACAAATAATTGTTCTTTGATTGATTTGTACATCTGTGATAGGGACTATTCTATGTTGTTGTGGAGTGTGAAAAATAACACAAAATCAATTAGAATCTACTTACAACTTAGTTTGGAACTTGGAACAAAATGTAGTTCAATCAAAATATTTTGTATTACTTGTGTATTGGATCCTTTTTGTTCTAAAGAGGTATTTGGGAATATTACCATTTTGTTGGAAGCTTACAATGATATGAGCTACGGTGCCTCTCTACAAGCCATTTTTATTTTATTTTATCGAGTATAAATTAAATGATAAATATAAATGGAAGTTTTTTTTTTGCTAGCTTTGGTAAAATTAGAAGTTGAAGTGATTAGAGTAAATAATGAGTTTTCATAATTTATTGTTTTAGAACTAAGCAGTTTTTGTGTGATTGTCTAAAAGAAAGTTAGTAGAGTAGATTGTTAAAGAAATTGCGAGGTTTCAAAGAAGCGATGGTCTAGTAAAGCCTGACCATTGCATTGGTATGGAATTCTTGATACTTATATTAAGACAAAATAAATTTATAGCATTTAATTCAAAGTCTATAAAAGACTGAAACTTAATTAACTACATGATTGCAGGTATTCCATAACCCCATTGAAAAGCAACAAGCATCGAATGAACCATTTTGAAACTACACTAAAAACTCTACCTGTAAACCTTGACTCAGTCATTGCTTTAGAACCCTTTAATCCATTCTATTTAAAATTAAACTAAAACATATACAAATTATAAGAAACTCAAAAAATATCGAATTGAAAACTAACATAAATAAACTAAATAAAATATAAACTAAATCATAAACATAAGTAAATCATAATAAAACTTGTTATTTGATTATTAATAATTAATTTGGAATAAAATTCAATATATCAACCCAACAAATTAATATCTCTATTTTATAAAAAATAAGAAAACATGCACAATTATCCTTCCACAAAAAATTCAACAAATAAACCAACAAACCAATATCTATTTCTTATAATAAAAAAACATGTATAATTATTCAAAAACAAATACAAAACTTACAAACAAAAATAAAAGCCCAAGGGTTCAAAATTGATTCACTCTATTTGAAGGAATTTATGTCTTGAACTCCAATGCCCCAAGTCTCAAGTCTCCTAGCAATGGTCCTTGTATTTATAGGCTTTTGAGAATTGAGTTTGAACTCTCCTCCAATACTCTTAAGGTAAAAAAATATCCAAACGTGTTAAAGTGACATCTCCTATGTCTATATCAAATCCAATTACAATCCCTTTATCTCTCCATCAATACATAAACTGATCCCCATATTGCATTTGTGATAATATTTAATAAAAGCCATATCTTATTTTCAAACCAAGTTCGAATCCATCTCTTTTAAGAAAGTGCATAGCAGTATATGATTCTTTAAAATCTTATTAAACTCTATTATTAGAAAAGAAACTTTAAGGCAAGCCAATAACATCCTTCCATGTAATGTTAATAAAATCCGTCTGGATAATAGAGTCCTTTTTCTTTCTTTAATGATGTGAGTATATAATCCCCTAAGATTTGTAAAATTCTTATTGTCTTATAAAAAAAATAGGTTCACTTTTCTCCATGGGGCCCTCTAATAAAAAGGAACAAAATCATCCTTTGTCTTTTACATTAGCCACAAGGCAAGCTCCATCTGGTTTGCTTGGAACGTTGACCCTTCATCAATAGATACTCGTTTTACATGAAATTAATAATACATGGCATCACATTCAAACCCCTCCATTTTAATATATATTGCATGAGAGAGGCCGCCTTTCAGCCTTTTGGTCTCGTATAAGCATATACTATAGAAATAAGATTGAAACTACTTATATTTACCTTACCCATTGAGTGGGAATGAACGTGATCTTTATATATATATATATATATATATAGTTTCAGGGGTGCCATGGAGCTCTGCGGGAAGAAGAAAGACGAAGGCGAAGGGAGCAGAAGCGAGATAACGTATGAGGTTTTTTCAGATTACTGAAGTTTTGCTCGAGATGGAAGGACACAGTCTGAAGGTGGAACAACAAGAAGGAATAAGGGAAGCTAAGAAGTGTTTAGGATGCAGATCGACGAGGTCGATTACACCCCAGATGATTGGGAGACTTCTGTTTTCTGCACAGATGACGAAGTACGAAGCTTGCAAAGGCAGACGAAGCCGCATGATGAAGGCGTGGGATGTCAGATTGCACATACGAAGGCACAAAGTCTGATGATGGCAGAGGAAGTACCCTGTACCTTAGCTCACATGAAGCCATGCAATTTAATGAACAACACAAATGAATCCACTCCTGTCAATCATTGCGTAGACGCCAACAGAAAACAACCTCGCAAAACGAAGGGTGTAAGGTCGAGGAAGTCAAATGCTAAATTAATGGTTGGTCGAGACATTAATCTTAGAGAGATCCCAAACTACCTAAAGCATGCACTTGTAGGACGCTTCTGTGGTAAATTCCTCGGATGAGAAGAAATGCAAAACTGGATCAAAGAAAACTGGGAAGGTGAGATTGGATACAGTCCCGAATTTCACATTCTACCAAGAGGGTGGTTTTTGATGAAAATTCGACAAGAAAAAGATGGACAAATACTGTTGAACAGAAGTTGGAGATGGGGTCCATTGGGATTAATTCGGCAAAAATGGAGGATAGACTTCGATGCGACAAAAGAACCTTACAATTTACAACAAGTCTGGGTGATCCTGCCAGGGTTACCCATGATGTTCTTGGAGGAGGAGTGTCTCAGGGAAATTGGCAACAAAATAGGGAAGTTTGTGGCTCTAGAGTAGGACTGGAAAACCAAAGTGGATTGGCATTGTGTGAGAGTTTTGGTGGAACTTGATCTTAAGGATGGGTTGTATGAGGAAATACTGATAAACATGCATGGGAGCCAGTGGAAGCAACGTTTATATTAATGGAAAATACCTTTTCGTTGTTATGGGTATCGCGAGGTTGGTGATCTACTAAAGAGCTTCCTGAATAAAGCGAAAGAGAGCCAGTACAGGAAGGTTTGGATCAAGAAGACAGGGTATAAGGAGGTAGAGAAGGTAGAGGTTACGAAAGTCACGAAAGAGAGCGAAGACTCAGATAAGGCTGCAAGTATCAAGGGGAAGCGTAGCAATGAAAACATTGATCCATGTCACTCAAGAGTAGAGCAAATGGAGGAAGAAGATCGAAAAGGTCGCAAAGGAAACAGTCAGTGACAGAATGATAATGACCCGGTAGAAGGTGGTGAGAATGGAAATGAGATAAAAAACAAGTCTAATGAAGACTCTTAGGGAATACTGAAAGTGAGAGGAACATAGATCAAGGATGGAGGACACATCAGCATAGGCATGGAAAACACGGAAGGTGGTTAACTCAGTCCAGGCGCTTCTAACGGACCACGATAGGATTACCCCGCGGGATACAAAGGTAATAGCAATAATCCAGTGGTTAATTTCAATATTCTTGATTCTGTTCTTAATAGTGATTCTCCCATAAAAGATAAACAAAAGAAAGCTCCCTGTAAGGAGGCGATAAAAGAGGTGAGAAAGGAATACAACCTAAGATCATGGGCTTTTAAAGGAAAGGAGGAAGAGTGTATTTCAACAGGAGGATTAGCCCCAAATATAGAGCCGAAACCTCAGATGGGAAGGAAATCCCTCCTCTCAAAAGCACAAAAGCAAGCGATTTTAGATATTAAGCAGGGAAAACAAATTACAATTTCAAGGGATCTTAGAGATTTAGCCCTCAGAGGAACTATTAAATGAAAATCCTCTCTTTAAATATTAGAGGGTTAGGGGCGGTACCCAAGAAAGTCACCCCGAAACAACTCTTAGCCGTTATGAGTCCTACGGTGCTATTATTGCAAGAGACTATGACCAGCAGTGATGCAGATGGTAACTCAGGAGGAACCCTAAACGTGTGGAACCCTGCCTTAAACCTGATTTCTGTCCAGCGTTTTGAAACAATTGTGGGAATAGAACTAGAAGACAGTGAAATGGGGAAAAGGTTTATGATATTGAATGTTTATGGCCCTTTCTATGATAGAAAAACCTTTTGGGAAAGGCTAGAAGATTCTGGAGCTATGGACTTGCCAAACCTAATTATAGGAGGAGATTTAAACTTAACCTTAACTAGCAATGAAGTTTGGGGTAAGAATGCAAGATAAGATTCCTTGGGCCCCTATTTTAGTCATCTATTTGAGCAAAAGGGTTTAGTCGACTTAGCTCCTTTAAAACTCATTCCCACTTGGAGAAACAAAATGTGGGGATCAGACAGTCTCAAAAAGACTGGACAGATTCTTGGTCTCAGAAAACTTAATAAGGAGTGATTTAATCCTAAATGCTGTTGTAGAAACATGGGTCAATTCATATTATTATCCTATAGTTCTTTCAATTAAAACCCCTGAAGCAAAACCTCCTGCACCATTCAAGTTTGAACCCCAATGGCTAGAAGAGGAGGAGTATTGTGATCTCATTCTAGAAGCATGGGAACCCATGATGGTTTCACAAAATCACTCCCAAATGGAACAATTTATGGAAAACATGGCAAGAGTAAAGAAGTTATCCAAAGACTGGGATGAGAAGTTCAAGAGAAGGCAACAAGAAGATTTAAAATGGATTGAACTGCAAATAAAGGAGTTATTTGAAAACAACAGAGATGGAGTCTTTAGTAGGAGAGATTTAGAATAATTCAAAGAACTAGAGGCAAGGAAAGATGCACTCCTTTTGCAGGAAGAGAGGAAGTGGAGGCTTAAAAGTAGAGCTCTGTGGCTAGTAGAAGGGGACCAGAATACAAAGTTTTTCCACAGATATTCCTCACAAAGAAAAAGTATCAATACTATTCATGAGGTTAGGTCTGCACAAGGAACTTGGGCCAAGACCTTCGAAGAGAAAAAAAGGCTGCGGTGAAACACTTTCAAGATCTGTTTAAAGAGACAACAGGGTGCCCAATAGTCGAAATGTTAGAAGTTCTAGATTTTTTCCCAAGGGCCATAACAGATGAAATGAATGAAGAACTAACTAAATACATTACAGGGGAATAGATTCAACAGTATTACAATCCTTCCAGAAAGGAAAGAGTCCTAGACCAGATGGGTTCACCCTAGAGTTTTTTTTAGTGTTTTATGACAAGATCAAAAATGACATTTTGGCAGTGATCTAGGAATCCAGGAAGTCAGGAAATTTTTTAGGAAGCATGAATGCTACTTTCATTGCCCTAATCCCTAAGAAACAGAAGACTGAAGCCTTTGAGGATTTTAGACCAATTTCTTGTTGCAACATGATTTACAAATTGATAGCAAAGGTTATAGCTCAAAGGATCAAACCAATCTTAAGTAAAGTCGTAACAGAGGAGCAATTTGGTTTCTTGCATAACAGGCAAATTTTGGATGCAGTTTCACTAGCATAACAGGAAATGCATTCCATAAAAAAGAAGAAACAAAAGGCTTTTGCCTTAAAACTAGATCTATCCAAAGCTTATGACAGGGTAAGCTGGACTTTCATCAGACTAATCCTTATAAAACTAGGGATGAACATGGAGATGGTTGAATGGATAATGGGATGCATCTAGTGCACTTACTTTGCAGTTTTGATCAATGGTTCTCCTTTTGCCTTTTTCAGACCCACAAGGGGAATTAGATGGGGATGCCCCTTATCCCCGTTTATTTTTCTCCTAGTGGCTGATGCGTTGAGTATACTGATCTTGAAAACTAGGGATGAAGGGAGGATAATGTGTCAAAGTGTCAAGGACAGAGGAGGTCACTCACACATTATTTGTGGATGATTTTCTGCTCTTTGGAATAGGAAAAGAAGAAAATTTGAAAGAATATGCCATTTTGATAGAAAATTACAGGAAGGCTACATGAATAATGATCAATATAGAAAAATCGATGTTGGCTCACAATGAGTTCTCAGATGAATTAGTTCAAAAACGAAATATATCCTAGCTTATTCAACTAAATCGATGGCCGAAGGATTCAAGTACCTAGGGTTTTTCCTCAAACCAAACAGTTATGCATTCAAGGATTGGATGTGGCTCTTCCAAAAACTAGAATCTCGTGTTTCATCCTAGGAAAATCGATTCCTATCAAGAGGAGGAAGATTGGTACTAATCAAGGCTGTGCTTTAGAGTATTCCTGTCGACTGGGCTTCTATAACCTACATCCCTAAAGGAATACCGACAAAAATACGAAAGAAGTGTTTTGCATTCCTTTGGACAGCAAGCAAACAAATCAATGGAATCCCTCTAGTCAAGTGGACCAAAATAGCCAGGCCCAAGGAATTAGGAGGATGGGGAATAAAGAACCTTCCACTCTTCAACAAAGCTTTGGCAGCCAAATCTGTATGGAGACTCTTGAAAAACTCAGAAACCTTGTGGGGCAAGGTTGTATGCTCTAAATACTGTCCAAATGTGAATATGACAGATTGGATAAGAAGCCCTAACAAATCCTTCAAAAATGGTTCTGTGGGATGGAAAACCATGGTCCTAGCATTTCCTCTTATTGGCAATTGGATAGCTTGCGAAATTGGGAATGGGAGAAGTGTAAGGATAGGGCTAGACCCATGGGCTGGTGCAGGAGAGGATTACAGGCAACCCCCATCGGTCTTAAACAAGCTTAATGAGCAGAGATGCTTTAAACTTGCTGATGCTCAATTACAACTTCCAAATCAAGCAGGTAGAATGAGGTGGAAGGAAGCCAATGAGCTACAATTACAAGGAGATGATGTTGTATGTTGGCAAGATTACACCAATCTACTAGAATCAAGTTATATTTGTCTGGATGAAGACACTAAGGATAAACTAATTTGGATAAGGAATGTAGAAGATGGGGGCTACACAACCAAAAAAGGGTATGGAGTTGCAATTATAGAGCAATTTGATGGAGAGAAATCATGGTGGTGGTAGGGCCTATGGGAATCTGAGAGTCCGTTAAAAACCATTCTCGCATTTTGGTTGGCAATAAACAACAGACTTTTGACATGGGAAAATTTAAGAAAAAGAGGCATACAAGGTCCAAGGTTATGCATTTTATGCAAAGAAGATGATGAACTTACTTCCCATCTCTTTGGCACTTGTTCATATGCAAGTCAAGTATGGAATGATGTCACAAGGTCACTAAGCCAAGGCAGAATGGGCAGCTTGGAAGGAACATGGGAGTAGAGAACGAAAGACTGGTGGAACAACAAAGCGGTATGTGAATTTAGCGCTTTTCCTGTGCTATATGTATTTACCATTTGGGAGGCATGTAACAATCTTCAAGAATACTTGGACTCCCATTGATATCTCCTTGCAGAAAGTACAGGAACATAGAAAAGCACACAAAGAAGGAAAAACAAGAGCAGTAATAACCCCAGTAATAGACAGAAGTATCCCATGGGATTTCTTTGATGGTTCCAGTCAGGGAGATGCCACCATCAATGGCGCTGGAGGAGTGATATTCATCTCAGAATAAAATAAAATCACCTTCAAACTGGGCCTAGGACGAGCCACCAATAGTAAAGCTAAGCTCTTGACGTTTTGGGATGCCCTCAAGATAGAAAAAGACAAACAGTTAGCAAAAATGAACATTTACGGGGATTCTAAAATAGTGATAGAGTGGGCTCAAGGAAGAAACAACATAAGAGCTCCTCGCTTGCAAAATTTGCTAAGAGCCATCCAGTCTCTGTAACCTTCCTTTGAAACACTTCATTTCAATCATGTATACAAGGAATTCAACACAAAATCCAACACACTATCTAAACATGCCTTAGCTATACAACCAGGGATCATTGAGGGCGAGATATCTAAAGAAGGAGAGTCCCTTTTGTTCTACAATTCGTTGTGAAGGATCAGAGCATCAGTATCATTGTGAAAGATCCTGAACAGTCTATTTTGAGAGGAAAGATACAGACAATAAAAACAAATTTGAGTACAACGATGAGGATAAAGATGGACTCAAGTCCATTTTTTGAGTACTTCTGTTTTGAAACTCTTGTATTTCAGAAAGTATTTGTAGCCACAGAGCGAAAGCTAAGGGTGAGAAATGATGTAAGCCTGGCAAGGCAGAAATGTAAACTCTTCAAAAATGTCGATATTATTCAAACGAATAAAGATTTTTTTTCTCTGAAAAAATATATATAGTTTCATATATATATAAAGAAACTATATATATATAGTTTCATTCTTATATATATAAGAATGAAACTACTTATATTTACTTGTTCATTGAGTGGGAATGAGCATGTAATCCTTATATATATATATATATATATATATAAAGAGAAAGACCACCTTTTATCTTTTTGATTTCGTATAAGCATATAATATAGAAATAAAAATGAATATATATATATATAGTGGGAATGAACATATGAGAACATTTCATTCTTATATATATAAGAATGAAACTACTTATATTTACTTGTTCATTGAGTGGGAATGAGCATGTAATCCTTATATATATATATATATATATATATAAAGAGAAAGACCACCTTTTATCTTTTTGATTTCGTATAAGCATATAATATAGAAATAAAAATGAATATATATATATATAGTGGGAATGAACATATGAGAACATTTCATTCTTATATATATAAGAATGAAACTACTTATATTTACTTGTTCATTGAGTGGGAATGAGCATGTAATCCTTATATATATATATATATATATATATAAAGAGAAAGACCACCTTTTATCTTTTTGATTTCGTATAAGCATATAATATAGAAATAAAAATGAATATATATATATATAGTGGGAATGAACATATGAGAACATTTCATTCTTATATATATAAGAATGAAACTACTTATATTTACTTGTTCATTGAGTGGGAATGAGCATGTAATCCTTATATATATATATATATATATATATAAAGAGAAAGACCACCTTTTATCTTTTTGATTTCGTATAAGCATATAATATAGAAATAAAAATGAATATATATATATATAGTGGGAATGAACATATGAGAACATTTATATGCCATTTTAGATACTCTATTCCAACCTACTCGATGGAGTTAAGAGATTATGTTCTTTTTTCATTTTTTTTCTAAATTATGAGGTAAAAATATTTTGTGATTATTATTATTATTTTTGTTGTTGATGATGATGTGGAGAAAGTATGATGATATAGTTTTTCGAAATATAGTAAAATATTTAATGATAAATTTTTATGGTAAAAGTTTAAATTAATTATATCAACTATATTTTTTAGCAAAATTTATTTGAAAAAATTTAATATAAAAATTGAATTTGTTTAGTTTTGGTTGAGAATCCGCAGTGATTGCTAATGGCATCTTGTGGAGAATCCGCGGTAGGTAATGGTACATTGTCGACATTTCAAGCCATCCTTGGCTTATCTTCAAGACATATCGATGCGTAAGATGATCCTTGAATCTCCACTTCATATACATATAGACCCGTCATAGGAAGCCGACATTTACAGTTTTTTAGATTTAATTAACTTTAGTGAATTTTCTTATTAATTTTGACTTTAATTTACAAATGTTTTTTTAACATGTTTTTATATTTAGTTATTACTGTTATTTAGTTATTATTGTTTTAAAATTTTAGTTTATTAAATTTATAATTTTTTTCAATTTTTGTTATAAAATGTTTTTAATTTGTAGTTAATGTTATAAAATGTTTTTATAAAGATATTATTGTTTTAATGAAATTTTTTATTTATTAAATTTATAATTTTATTTTAAGTTTTTAAAAATAATTTAATGTTTTTATATAGTTTTTTCAAAAAAAACTTATTATAAACTTATTATGGTTATATTAAATTTTAGTTTATTCAATTTATAATTTAATGTTTTTCATTTATCTTAAAAGTAAGATTTATATTTTAATAAAAGTTTTTTAATTAAAGGTTTAATCTAGATGTTTAATTAATTTTTAATTTAATTTTTTAGGTCTTATTAATAGGGAAACAATTAGTTTGGTTGGCTTAGTTGAGAAAGGTTAGGGAGCCACGAGTTGTTGATGGTCAAGCCATCATCCCTGTTTAAACAGTTAGGGGGTTTTATGATTTCTATAGCCTCCCTGATCCTTCTTAAGGACCAATTATCAATGTGACCAAGAACTTTCATGTCTTCTATCCTGATTGGGTGTTTTGTGCTATGGAAGTGTTGGGCGAAAGAAGATTTCTGTGTTTTATTTAGTCGGATGTCTGCGCAGTGTTCTTTAACCCTTGTTCTGATGGATCTCCCTGTTTCATCGATGTAGGCCTTCTCGCATTCACATGGAATCATGTAAACACCCTTTTTTAGGGAAGGGTCAATGGGGTCTTTGACTGTTTTCAGGATCTTTATGATGTTGTTTAGGGGTGAGAACATAGAGTCTATACTTTTCTTCTTCAAGTGTTCCGCAATCCTGTCTGTCACACCTTGAATATATGGAAGAAAAGCCTTGTGTTCACCTACCTTCTTTTCTTTGAGGCACCTAGATTTTTCCGTTTTGGAAAAAGCCCTCCTGATTTGATCTGATCCATACCCATTACTTAGGAACACATCATGCAAGTGTTCTTTTTCAGCTTCTAGGTGCTCTGTATCCGAAATCCTAATGGCTCTGGTGATCAAGGTGTTCATAACTCCCATTTTTTAGTTTTTAACTTACTATAAAGTCCACCTAGAATAGCGCAATGATGAAATGGTGAGGTTCTATTGACCTCGGGTCTATTTCGGTGGATAAGAAGCCTCTCTTGATTCCCAAAGAAATATAAGGGTGTTGAGTTTCCTCAGATAAGAGAAAAAAAACTATGTATGAAACAATGACACCTCAACGACTCATATATGACTATCTTAGTTAGTATCTTGGTTAGAGTGACAATTATAGTTATACGTAGAGGGGAGATAGAGGTTGAATTATTAGCCTCTACTTTTTAATATTAAAATTTTAAAATTTTGAGAACAAATTTTAAATATAAAATTTATTAAGTTGAATTCATAATTAACATAAAAAGATATTTTATATTTTTAGCTTTGATATATCTATGTATATACTCATTATGGTGGATCGTTAAAACGAAAAAAATTAAATAAATTTTTACTTTAACAAAATTTTGAATCAATAAAGTAAAAACAAAACAAACTTCATGATAGAAACATTAAAAATCGACATATATAGAAAACAATGAGAAGTAGCTTTATATAATCAAGTCAAAAGGGAACAACAATTGTTCAACAAATTGTCAAATGTAAAACTAAATTTCCTTATTGATAACTATATCTAATCTCTCTATAGAAATACAATTCTAAATTTCAATAATCCACATGTTTTTTCACTCAATTAATACCTATATAGCCATGATGATGTTAATGTCAAAAATAGGTCAAACAACTTTTAATTTTGATGAAATTTGAACCAATGGAATTACAATGGAAGAATTTTATGATAGAAATATTTTTTTGTCGAGATTCAAAGGATGAGAGAAAAAGATGAAACACAAAGTTATATAACCATGCCAAAAGGGAAAAAACTACTAAAGTTGTCAATTATAAAACTAATTATCTTGAGAGTAATAGGAAAATTGTACAACCATTAAAACATGGTATATCATACCCATAAACTAATGGTCTCTGTCAAATTATGCTAAAGTGTCATCACTATAAGATGCTTTATAAACTAATTTGATGTGCAATGCAATTACATAAAAGAATTATGAAAGCTTGTAACTGTTATTGCATAAAAATTAATTTTGCATCTAATATGATTATGGGCATAATAACAACAAATTCAACTCCAAATCCTCATTAATTGAATGAAACTATAGAACAATATATCAAAATAAATGTGTGTGAGAGAGTGAGAGAGGAAACTTTAAAACGCCATAGAACAAACCAATTACCAACTCGTGTATAAAATGAAGAGGAATATAAATAATATAGTTAAGGGAATATGGAACACTTCATTTCTCACCCTATCATTTTCTCTAAGTTACATAATTGTACACAATTTGGGAAGGGGAATAGACAAATAGAGGAGGATGATTGTTGTGATTCTTAGGATTCCATTCACAACAATTTGATGAGTTATCCAATTGGATCAATGCACTTATGTTATTTTGACCTATTTTAAAAAAAAAAAAGTGTGCACCAATGTTGCATGATAATGTATTAGCAAGAAATCATTTGTTAACTATGAAACTAGGTCACTACAATTATTACATGATTATAAGGAATAGTAGTGAGTATGCAACATAACATCAATTTTCCCCTATGCTCTATGCCAAAGTTACCTACAACAATTCACATCCCATGTTGAGGATTTTGCACAATTATGCATCTATGATATAATGACTAAGTGTATGTGCTCGGAGTAAGATAATTTATTGGTGATTATCTCATTAGCATGACTTCATCATTTATCGAAATGGTAGCAAACATATAAGCAACGATGCAAATATAAATAAATGACTTGTATGATCGTGTTGATAACTAGAGATAACATAAAGAGAAGACACTCAATAATTTGGTCTTTTAGTAGATTATTGATATATGACAATTAATAATGAGAAATACGTCTTTTTCTTTGATCTTTAACTAGACTCTAAAATGTATCGTATCATGTCAATAGTTATAGAGATAGATAATAAAGTGTAATAGCTTATTTTGATCTTTAAATATAATATGAGTTTACAATGCAACACTTAAAGCAATGCCTCATATCATGTGGATAATGAGAGATAATATAAAAGAAAACATAAAAAGAAAAGATAATTTGTGAATTCATAACATGTTTAAATACTCACCAAGTGAGAGACAATGAAAAACTTACTAGGAATTATATTCTTTCTCTATTTTTTTTGGTTACCAAAATGAGACAAATCTCTTTAAATTCCCGGTTACCAAAAGCATATAAGTTATTAGAAATATATATAGATTATACTGAATGAGTGATTGAAAATGATTAAATATTAATTATATTTAATATTTATAATTAAATAATTTATAGATACAACGTTAATAATATTATTATCTTAAAATAAGGAAGAGTATTTGACATTTTTTTTTCTCAAAAAGAATGTTTTTTACTAAGTTTTTTTCATTTAATAAGATAATTTGTTACTATTTTATATTACAAAGTTTTATTTTCAATTAATAATATGCCCTAAATTATAGAAGATTCGTTCCTCATTCAACATTGACATCTTAATTTACACTAGATGATAATTCCATAAATTTTTCAATGAATGAATCAAGTTATGGATATGGCCTTTGCTTGGTAGGTATGAGTCTTTGTTGATCAATCTTATGGAACCTTCAACTTTTCATCTTGGTAAATGTAAGATAAGTAAATATAAAAAAACCATTTATTTATGTTCAAACATCAATACCATTTTCTTTACTTATTTATATTGAAACAAAAATATACTTCAAATCAAGGTTACACGAACCGTGGGTGCGATCGGAATTGGATGAAGAATCCGATATGGATGCGACACTCATCCCAAAATTAGGAATCAGGGATTCAGAACCCTAACCCTAATTATCCTACATGTATACTATGCAAACAACTTTAGATGTGTCAAAACAAGGTGGAAGAATCAGATGAAGAATCCATGAATCTGAATCGAAAGAATCTAATTAAGATGCGATTAGGCATAAGGATGAATCCAGTAACTTAACTTCAAATACATTTATTAAAAATATCCATATTTTTGTGATTTTAAAATTAATTAAGTGTGAACTCATAATCCTATTTGTCTTCCAAACTCTTTTAAAACCCTATTTTGACATTGCATCTCTATCCCTTAAAAAAGACTTATAAAACCATGTATATAATAAAATTTTTGTAAATAGTGTCCACGTTCCGTTAGATATATTATTTTCTTGATACCCATAAATAATACATAGTTAATTGATTAACCATTATTGTAGCGTTTCCATAAATTCCCATGGCGATATCTTCCCACTTTTGAGATGAAGAATCATGGTTATGAAGGTTACTCTTTTATGTATGTAATAACAATTTTGTAGAAAGTGTCCACGATCCGTTTAGATATATATATTTTCTTGATAATTGATTAACCATTATGGTAGTGTTTCAATAAATTTCCATGGAGATATCTTCTCACTTTTAAATGAAGAATCATGGTTATGAAAGTTAGTCTTTTATTTTTATGAAATGTATCCTACTACTTTGATATGTACTTTTTGAATATCATTTTGCATCCTTTTCTATAATAATGGTTTGACAATGTAATAGGTTTTGAAGAAACCCACATGTCCAATAGAGCAATAGAGGTAGGCTAAGGTTTTTATTTTGATTTGTGAGGATCAAGGTAGGTATATTCTTTTTTTAATACCATTCAATATCATTGTTTATGAGAACATTGGGTTTTTATAATGGTGTAAAAATCAGAATTTAACATACCCTACACATACATCCTCTAATAATCAATCTAGGATCATAGGTAGACATATCTTCATGTTTTCATGATAGGGTATTTTTAAGTAATGTTTTTTTTTTTAAATTTTTGTTTCAAGATTAAAAGTTATAATTTTTTTATTAACTTTGCTTTATTGTTAGTGTATTTTTCTACAACAAATACTAAAGTTTGATATGATAATTGAGGATAAGAAACTTACATCCTAAAATTTATGGGTGTTATATGGAAAAAATCACATGAAGGAGTTGAAGAAGGCCCAAACAAGGAATACAAAGCATAGGTTTTGGATGTTGTTGTTGTAACACTTTCTAATTAGTAATGGGTTAATTAAATATTTGATTTTAGAAAGTACTTAGCTTGAAAGTAATATATTAAGAATTTCATTTATGAATGAAGAGGGGAATTCATGATTTATTGAGATCTTGTTTATCCCTTATAGTTTATAACCTAAAACACCCACACTTATTATACGTATAGAGAAGGCCTTTAATTAACATTTTGATCTCTATTTGATAGTGGCATGGATATTAGCACAATTTTACGATAACTAGAGTTATATTCGGTTTTACTTGAAACACATGTTCAATACCTCGTTCTAGTGGTAATTCTAGATTGATTTGCCTTGATAATTGGTATACCTTGGCTCAATTTGTGGTCATAGAGAGAGCCAAGAGACTATCCTTTTCTACTACTTAGCTTTTGCATGTGGTAGTAATCAATCTTCGTTATGGTATTACTTTTATTTTGCATACCCAAAACAACTATACTTAGTATCTCGTCCTTTTGGACAAGCTAATATTTAGCCAAGTGACACGTGGTTCTTCGCGTGTACAATTTCAATCATTTCCAACTTCATAACATCATTAAAATGATCCTTTGATTATAACACATTAATAATTCAATCTATTTAGATGTTAACTTATTTTATTACATTGACACGTGTATTATTATATTGTGAATATAGCCACAACCCTTCATCTATAGAGATCACCAAGATTTATATAGGGGCACACTCATATTCACAAGGTCAACTCAATGCACAATTACATTAAATCCAAGATACCCAATCACTATAATATTTGATCCACGATGACAAACTATGAGTCTTATCTTACTCTACCATTATATTTGTGAATATAACTACAACCCTTCATTTAAACAGACCACCAAGATTCACACAGGGGTGCACTCATATTTAGAAGGTTGTTGGGATTATTATTATTCCTCCCTTTGACCACATAGTCTATTTTCCTATTTTCCTAACTTAGGAAGTCTTCATCACCCCACTAGTGCATGGGGGACATACCCAGGGGACACCTGCCACTTAATGCACATGTCTGCACAAGTTTAGGTTCCCCAGGGACAAATCCCTATAATTTAGGAACCCACTATGAGTGCCACCAATAGTGTCCAGTAGTTGACCCTAATCGGTATTAAGTTAAGTCCAGTTATGCTCCGATTCCCATAAGTTATATCACTCTCAGTCATCCTAGCACTAGTTTCCATGATTAAGGGGAAGTAGGGTGCATTTGCTCACCTACCCTCATAAGTTAACTGGTTGTGAACTATTTTAGTGATCTAGAGTTGCATTAGTGAGCTCTAGTGGTGATTTTCTCAAATTCAGTTAGCTCCTTAGTTAGTCTAGGTTCGTAGATTCAACTATCTCTTTAGGTATTCAAATTCTCCTATATGTATAACCATTGTATTACATATTATTTACTGAACATGAGGATTAATATTGATTAATGGATATAATATTATTATTCCAATTATTGGTATCATGAGTGTTTTTTAATATTCCATGAATTATTTATCTATGTTTATCAATTTCTTCTCTCTCTTCTACAATTCTCCATTTGAATCCTCCAGTATGATGATCTTATGCTTCATTGAATTTTTCATGGTATCAGAGCGGGTATCCATGCCTTATTCGAACCTTAGAAACTTCCATTGATGCACCAGAAGAAATTGGGTTCCATATAAATCTTGGAATTATTGCCTTGCTCCCTCTAGATTATGTACAGAGAAGTCTATCCAGGTGTGATGCACCCATAGACTCATGTACATGTCGAAGTGGAGAGTGTTGGAACTAATTTGATTCAAATTAGAGTTTTTTTTGCAAGTACAATTTCAGAAACACAATTTGAAAATCACATCCAACTTTGAAGAGGTACCATGACCTCTATATATCATATTAGAGGGCCTACAATAGCCTTTTTGAAAGGTATTTACGTAATCTAAAATGTGTTTTTTCACGGAATTCAATTTGAGTCCATGGTTTGAGAGATATGTTTAGTTGAATATCGGAGGTTTGCAACATGCTATGTCTGTTTGTACCCTCTATTTTGACATGATATTTCTCACTCCATGAGATGATATAGGTTAATTTCCTTATATGATTTTAAATATCTATTCAATATCTCAAATGATTCTTCGATGGAATTTGATTCCATTGACTGTAGAAGAAGTTGTGATTGAATTGGAAAAATGGCATCAATCACGTTTTGAGTTTTTATTTAATC